>JAKTVH010000485.1:0-11804 GCA_030557105.1 Candida frijolesensis | reverse complement strand
ACAATTTGAGAAAGTTCCAAGAGACGAATCCAGTGGACCGAGAGGGAGCTGTAGTCCCAAACGGGAAAATGCAAGCGGGAAGCACAAAAGACGCACAGAACCAGACCGAATCAGGTGGGTCTGGCTCACAATCAACTCGGAATGTTTCAAACAGCACAGTGTATCAGTCGTCAACCAATCGGGAGACTTCGCCGACCACGGTTCATTCCGAAACATGTAGTGACGAGGAGGAGGATGAACTGCAACTGGAGATATCTAGCAACCTTGAAAACCTTTCCTTTGCCGAGTCCATACAGTTTTTGTCCCAACAGCTGTCGATTCTGGGACAACAACATTTGCTGAGTATGGATAAGACCAGAAAGCAGGAACATGTGACACAGCTGTGTAACCCTAGAAAGAAAAGAAAAATCAGTGTTAATAAGAAAAATTAGCAAATAAAGATATGCAAGTTGAAAGGTAGAAAACACCTAATAGGTAAGATAATTGGCTTTAAATCTTTGATATAACATTAGCTATTTTGCAAAATTATAATGAAAAACTTTATCTGGGTTGATAGGGGTAGCCTTGTTTTTTTTTTTTTTGCTTAGCTTGGATAGTCAATTAGGAAGAACATCTGATTGTTTGCAATTAAACTTTTTAGTTTGCGGCATTTCTCCACTAATTTTTTTTTCTTTCAGAAATCTTAATCTTATTATTTATTTAGCTTATCTATATTCCTAGTTAGAAACGTTTTCTAATCATATTTCTTGGAGTAAGAAAGATCAATTCTAATCGTGTAATACTAAACGATAATACATTTTTCAACCAAACGTTCTATTTTTTTTTATGTTAGAAAGAAGGTTGATATTAACAAACGCTCCGAACCTTACTTCCATTTTTTTTTTCTGCTTTGCAACTTAACTACCGCCATATTATATTATAATTATGAATATAGAAAATAAATCACCAATTTTTTCTTCATATAAATTCAAGATAACCCCTGTGTTTCCAAAGGGAATTTTACAATCCAAGTAAAGAAAAAAAAACTGTATATAGATATATACATGTAAATAGATAATTAGATAAAATAAAAGGACTGGGTTGGAATGGGAGGGAGACTTGGAAAAAGAATAAATTATATTCTACGTGTGAAATGAAAGAAATATAATATAATAGAAGAAATGAAGATGGAGCGAAAGACCAGATAAGGACAGGCAAATACACATTCATTAGTAATTCTTTCAATTTTTTTTTTTTTGGTTTTCCTATTAATTCGAAACTAGAACTAAAAATTAACAGAACGTATGGAAAGAAATCAAAATCGACTTGACTTGACTTGATTTGAATGCGGAAAGGAAGGCACAATATAGTATGATGATGTGGAGAAGAACTGTGTAATGATGGATGAACAAGAAGAAGGAATGAAAAAAAAAAGTCGTATTATTTATTCTTGAGTAACATTAAGAGGACCAAATGCTTTGAGTACTTCCTTTGTATGTTATTATTATTTTTTTTATTAAGTACCCAAGAATGACGATACAGTAAATGAACCATTTCTTGTAATTTTCTCATTTTCTTCAGCTGAACTGGTGTTACTACTGCTCGTACTACTATTGGAATTATTTCTATTTGTTGAGTCAATTGGATCAATCTCTGGTGTATCTGACGAGAAGAAACAATAGTTCTCCAATAACTCCTTGTAGCTCTTTGAATTAAGGAACTTGTTCCGATTAGTCAATCCGCTAATCGAAGGTCCCACCGAACTAGCAGTAGTTGTGTTCTTAGTTGAAGGTTTTGTTGAATCCTTCTTCTCTATTTTGGTAGCTTTTGCAAGTTTCAGGTCATCATCCACGAAATTTCTATTGAAGTCCGAGGTGTCCAATTTCGATAAATGAGGTTGAAACTTGGCTTTATATTTAGCTTGATTACCATTATTCTGGGTATCATTCTTTGATGCAATGCGTGATGAATTTGTGAAATATTCGTCGCTAATCTCCGGGTTTTTGTGTAACGATGATAATAAAGGTGAGGATAAATAGTAATTATTCTTGACAAAATCGTTGATTTCTGAAGGACTGTTCAAAATATCCTTGTTATTATTAGAAAGAGCATTATCTTTATTAGCTTCTGATACTGCTGTTGTTGTGGTGGTGGTTGAAGTTGAAGTTGATGCTGAGGATGCGTCAGGTTCTATGGCAGCTGCTGTTTCTGCAGTCTTCATTGTTGTTTCTATATCAGAATCTGATGCCACTCTTTTAAGATATGAATTTGAGTATCTTGGCTTTTTAGCATGTGTTTGAATTTCAGCGCCAATAGTTGTATGATGGTGGTGGTTGTGGAAGTGATGACGATGTTGCAAGAGTCTCTTTAATTTGATCTCGTAATTCTTGTAATTGTTGTTATCCCAATATGCATTGTTATTGGTATCATATTTAATGCACATTTGATACGTTCTTTCATGAACCTCTTGATCACCATTATCTAGGGAATCGGTTGAGCTATTTTTGGAAAATTTTAGGCTATTGAACAAATTGTTTAAAGGAATTTTAAACATAAATCTATCATAATCATTTAATTTTAAAACTTCGGGTCTTTCTTGTAAATAAATGGTTGGAATTTCGATGATGGTAAGCCATTGATCTAAAGAATAACGCACAGTTAAATGTTTTTCAAAAGCCATATTTTTGACTGCAATGTAGCCCAATAGATTCTTCTTATCACTTGAAATGAACATTTTTTCTAAAAATACTGGAGTTTCACTTTCAATCTTTCTTAAATAGGATAAAGGAGCAAAATTGGAGAGTTTCAATTCCCAATCAAATAGAGGCTTGGGGAATTTGGTTGTTCCTTTGCTATTCTTAGCACTGAAACCTTCGCCATCAGAAGTATCAGAATCATCACAAGAATCTTGACTTTCGCAAGCGTAATCGTCTTCATCATCGTCACCATCATCATAATAGCCCCTGTGGGTATCATCATCGTCATAGTCATCATCATCTGAGGAAGAAGCGGAAAATGGAGGTGAATTATCCGATGGTAATAGTTTGGGTGAATTAGATGCCGAAATTGCTGCCGGTCTGTCTTTCTTGTGGAAATATTTGATGTCATTGGAACCGCCAAAATGCACCTGTTTGTATGTGGGGGTAGACGGTAATGACATTGATCGCTTCTTGTAGTAGTAAGTGGGACTCTTCAATGAAGGTTTGACCAACTCCCCTGATTTTTTGCGCACCAATTTGTAGTCCTCCAATTCCGGAGGGGGTGAGGCGGTTGATGATGTGATATTGAAGTAGTCTGATGACGTTGGCGATGTAGTTGTGTTTGTATTGTTGTTATTGGTGTTGGTATCAATGGTGATTGGCTGTGAGTTGAGTTTGCTGTTTAGTTTTGTCTGGTCATTAGATTTGATGTATAAATCCACTGATCTTCTGGGTTTGTGTAAGAACTTCATTGATAGTGGTACCTCGCCATTGGTTGTAGGCAGGGTGTTGCTGATATTGGTCTCCATGACTTGGTTGGTGTTGCTGTGTTGGAATGGGAAGTTAAGATGATAGATTGGGATGAAAAAAAGGAGGTTAAGTAATTAGAAACAAATAAAAAAAAAAATAGGATGGGTATATTATTCTGAATTATTATTATTGTGATTATTTTTTTTTTATTTTATTTTTGTATTTTAGTTTTTCTGCTCAGTGGGTATTACTAAAGTATGTGTACTGTGTGTGTGTATGCGTACGTGAGTGTGTGCCAGTGTGTAATTGTATGTGAGTGTGTAAACCACGAAAAAAATGAAGGGAGTTAAGGAGTAACAAATTATTTCCCCCGTTAACTTAGTGAGAATCTACTCAGATGTGTTGGCTCTAGGTGTGTGTGTTGGAGGGGGAATGGGGATGGATGGTGAATGTTGTATCCGGTGGCAGGAGGTTGTGAGTGATGGCGTGTCCCAGAGAAGATGGTATTGTTAATATTATAATTGGGGTGTGAGTGTGTGAGTGTGTGAGTGTGTGTGTTTGTTATCTGAAAAGATTAAGTTGGGATAGTACGAGAGAGAAAGAGAGAGAGAGTGTGTGTGTGTGTGTGAAGAGTGAAGAGAGAAGAAGGAAAAAAAAAACTCCTTAAATAAGAATACACAACACCATACAGCAAAAAAGAAAAGTGAGTATTATAGTTTTGTGTCACTTGGCAAACTGATAAAACAACAATGCTCCTAATAATTTTTCAAGGAGGGGGAGGAGGGGAACAAAAAAAAAACACAATCCTTTGGGGAGAGACGGCGGCATGAGAACGGGAACGACACTTACGCGTATATTATCCTCCCCTAATAATACTACAGAACGTTCCTCAAGCAAAACATTGCACGAGCTACGGGCTCAAAAAATAAGTGGGCAAAAAACCATGCACCCCCTGCAATAACCACCGGGCCACATTTAAGTTGTACTTAATGCAACAATAAAATAATCCCGCGACTTTGTTTCCCACTACGAAAATTTCAAATTATTCCCGTTAGATGCCATTGCCAATTACCACTTGGTGGTAGATGTGGCATCTATATCCTCGAGTCCCTGTCAGATAGGGGCAAAATACTAAAAACTCATGTGCGTTGGGCGAATTGGCATGATGGTTATTTTGTCTTCATGATTGTCGTGACTAATGTATAATGACTTACTAATTTTATCCAAGAGATGCCGTGGTTTTTATTGGTCTGTCCACGACCAAAGTCCGATAATCTCAAATATTACTAAGATTACCACAAGTGAGATTTTCAAAATTTCCCAAGCAATGATCACCAATCATGATTAGTTGCATTACGTTAGTGCTCTTATTTTGCCTTAATTCGGAAGTCCCTCTTGTGTGTACAGCGGATAAAGACGGAAAACCTTGACCAAAGATAAAAAAAAAAAAGGAATCTGGCCAAGACAGACGGAATTGTAGGAATAGGGGGATACTGCCAGCGCGCAGCATTCGCAGGTCAGCGGTCAAATAATTCGTGCGATAGTAACGCCATATTTCAAAGTTCGATCATACATTTCTACAAAACCAAATTGCGCGCATATACGCTGTTTGGTATCTCTTTCATATAGTCCCAGAGAGATGACTCTAGACACATCTGCAAAATCAACAAATCATTCCACTGTTCAATCTTACATCAGTTGATGCAAAACTTTAATCAGTGATCTGTTTGTCTGCTTTCTTTTTCTTTGTCATTGTATACATGCGGATATCACCCCAACTGTATGCATGGTTGACTAAACAAGAAAAAAAAAAGAGTACCCTATTGTTTGGAATAAGTTGAGTGCGCCAATGGACAATCAAATTTAATTAAACCTCCAATATCATCGTCCCATAACCAGCACGTAAATATACCATCAACTATTCCGTAGGAGTTAGCTTGTTCGGAATTTGCTTAATATACCAATCTACGCCAATAGTTAGATAGTCAGGGACCAAACCATTATACTTTTTCTTATTGTCCATGATGATGATATGGCTCAAACAATTTAGATCGTTTGTACCGAGTTTTCCGTATCTCTCTTATTTGCTCTAAATTATTTTTACTTCCTCCAGCCATCTTGTCATTGTTATCGGGCCAAGCTTCTACATAAAAAAAAGTATAGGCTTGCGAAATAATTCGGCTAGAATCATTTTTGACTAGCCTTTTATTTGCATTGACCGCTGGTTTTAATTTTTTACAATCTTATATACACTATTGTAGCAGCTACCAAATGAGTAACACACGGCACCTCCGCCTATAATAACCAAACTCTGTTTATCTCCACTTTCAACCAACTCAAAACCGACAAATATTGGCGGAACCTTTTCACACGTGTCTTCAGGAATGACAATACTCTGAAACTCAAATTTCTCCAAATTTAAACTCATGATGTTAGTTGTCTTGGTGAATAATTGAAATGGAGAAACACCACCAACGATAATTAACTTGTTCTCCTCAACAAATTTAAACTTAGCACCAATCCTGGCAAGTAGTTTGTTTTGGAAAATCTCTTCTATGTAAATGGTCGCCCTATCGATCGTAAATTTATAAAGTTTATCAGTGACTTGGGGAATGTTATCATCAAAAACACCGCCAAATATTAAACCGAATGTGCTATTATAATTCATACTTGAACTCTTCAAATTCCCAGGATTGACACCTGCTATTTTCAACAGTGTGAATGAATGGCCAGTAACATCGTATAACACAAACAAATCTTTATCGTTGGCTGTTTCGTCTAGTCCACCAAAAATCAAAATTTGATGATCATTTATAGCTACTGATGAATGTCTTGACCTGCCAGTGGGCAAATCATTCATTCTGGTCCACTTCTTATCTTTGAGTTTGTAAACATCCTTGAAAAACTGTCCAGGTCTAGATCTACCGCCAATCAACACAAGGTCATTGTTTATATTCGTTAGCGTATGACACATTCTAGCCGAAGGAGTAAAATCACTCTTCTCTAAATGTATCACTGATGCTGTATCGAGATCAACTTCCAACGTCTCATCATTTCTTGTTTGTCTCAATCCACCATTGATATATATCTTGTTGTTGCTTGCAGTAGTTGCAGGAAACTTCAACTCGAATTGTTCGTCATCAAATCTATCATCATGAACAAAACTGAACGAGTTATCTACCAGAAAAGTATCTTGTTTGGGTTCCTCATTTTCAACGTCATAGATCAACTGATCGATATTGCAGGCATGAACAATTATATAATGCTGACAGAAAATTATGAATTCTTCCCATTCATCGAATTCTTCAATTTTCGAAATCTTCTCCTTCATCTCATAATCAATCAAGTATTTCCAATTTTCAAATAAATTCTTTATTTCGGCAAACTTGTAATACTGTTCGAATCTGGCCAATTGCAATTCTTTTGTTGAATAATTCTGTACACACTGAATAGGACTCCTAAGATGATCGAAATGATACAACATCTTCTTGGCAAATGAATTATTAGGACCATCTGGCATAATCTGTTCCAATATCAAAAAATGACTATTACTGACTTTGCTGGAGATTTCAATTATCGAATTAGCAAAATTGGGTTTCATGTACGCTAAAGAAACTTCAGCAATGAAGATATTGACATCGTCTTCATTATTGACCAATTTTCCCAATAAATGTTGATATCTGTCAGCATATTTGAGATCACATCCAACAAGTTGATAATTACAAGTCAGAATCAAGACCTCCAGACCTGTAGTTATCGGTTTCTGTTTACCTATAAGTTTCTTGATTTCTTCCGATTTTTGAATCATGTCATATTTATTTTTCACCAAATCAGGATAGTCAATATCAATAAAATTCAAATTATCATTTGTGTTTTGATACATGTTTAACAATTGGAAAGCCAATGGATCAAATCCACAACCTAGATTGATTACATTCACCTGTTTGTTCGAATTTTTCTCAATGATTCTAATCACCATTTGTCGAATCAGTTCCATTCTGATCCAATATCCTCTATTTATAGCAGGTGATCGTCTTTTACCCTTAGGTACGAAATATTTGAAGAATTCACCAAGTTCTGGTTGTAAACTTAGGGAATATAATTTTTCAACGCTTCTTTTGGAAACTATCGAGGAGTTGTTTGTTCCTTGAACTTGTTGATCATCATAGACTTTCTTTCTCTTGTCCTTTTCTATTTTCCTTCTTTGCCTTGCAAGTTGATCTGGGGTTAGTTTGGTTGTCATTTTATTCTCTATGTGGGTACAGCATTGGTTGTAACTGTTTTATTTTTTCACTATTTTTTTCTATTTTTTTTTTTTAGCAACCCGCGATGGGGCTAGCAACTGTAGTTTACAATCAACATAGCTGCACTCACTATACATCCCTAAATGCTCTATTCAATTCCTCTTTCAATTTATCCTGAGTAACATATTGACATCTAGTCAAAAAGTTAACCGCAGCCATAGTATTCTTTAAATCCTTGACTTCGTCATTCTCACCAACATCTCTCATTTCTTGATCTTCATCACCAACATCTTCATTATTATTATTCCCATCTTCCTTTTTACCAACACCTTCGCCACATTTGATCCAAATCTTACCATTTATACCAATAGCAATTTCGAATTTGCATTTCAAGGCTAGCATTTCCAAAAATACACTGTTTTTATTAAACAACAATTCCCTAGCGAAATTTAAATTCACATCAAACACAAATCCCAGCGCATCCAAAATTCCAAACCCAGATTCTTTACCTGATGCATCAATACATTCCATCTCATTATCAATCTCAATGGTATCATTGATGATTCGTCCATACACCAAATCTCCATTTTTCAAAACTGGTCGATTTTTCTTGCTTGCATTGACAAAGGAATAAAATCCCAATATTACAGGAATGGAATTGGCTTGCAAGGAAACTTTATAATTCTCTCCTATGGTCCCCACAATCAACCCAATTACAAAATCGTTATTGTGAGGGATGTATCTTTTGGAATTGGATTCGATGTATATTAATTGTGATGGTTTCGATGACGATGCGTTGGTGGTGATGTGATGGGATATGCCTGCCGTACATGGGATTAGTTCTTGTGTGGTTGGCTTTTTATATATTCCTGGTCCTATAGTTGTCTTTATGGTGGTTATATCATCTATATGAAGTTTATCTCCTGGTGTTATTATGTTTGTGTCTGTCATTTTTTATTAAGGTGTGGATCGAAAGAAGAGGTTAGAAAGATGGTTTATATTTTTTTTTTTTGCGCACAGTTAAATCTTGACAGAGTATAAATCTCATACTAAAAACTCCGCTACCAAATGAAGACTATTTCTCTTATATTTCTCTAATGGACACTATTTAAAATAATGGTTTTATCATCGTAATACTCCTTGATGACGTTGATATCTAGGGTATTTCTATTAATAGTGAATTGGTCATCAAATGGTCTATAATCCCGTAACAACAACATCGTTTCAAAATCGTATTGCATTATGCCATCCATATCGAAAAAATCCAAGGTTTCAATATTCCTAGCATACAATTGCTTATTCATGGTATCATCTTCCCTCGTATAAACCGCATTATCTGACCCATTTACTATGCCTTTTTTAAGTCTGGTAGGGTAATGTTCAGGCCGTATTAATGTGGTGTTGAAACTTTGTATGGCAACTTCAAAACTATTTTTCATGGTTCGAGATTTGAATCTATTGGTCTTCAAATCATCGTTGAGGAACGGGTTTTCCCAAGCTGTATTATTGTGATAAAACACGAATCTTCTTCTGAAAAATGAAAACAACCTGGATGCATAAAAAATATGTCGCTGTAATAATTTACCAATCCTAAATTGAAATAGATTCTCCAGGTAACTATTATTTTCATTGACTGTAATGATTGATTTCTTTTTGAAAAAGTTATTTGTTGGGAACATGAAACTCATACTTACCAAATATTTACACGCTGGGAAAACTGCATCCAATGCGGCGGCAATTGCGTAATAGTACATGTATACCATAGTTGACAAGTCATTGAGAAACATCGATTCCTCACTGAATGGGCCCTCAGTAAGATGGTGAACCATTGCTTCACTGGGGATATTTAAATGCCATTGTTTGAAAATATCGTAGATTGTGTTGGGTGGATAGATAGTTACGAAATTTTCATCTCTCGATTCGTAAACTATCGATAACAAATGATGACTGAAAAATCTAATCAAAGATTTGAACTGATACGAAATTTTCAAGAACTTCTGATGATTTATTGGATCGTTGGCAAATAGTCTTGAATTTATAAAAATAAACTCCAAACTTCTTAAATTCGATTCAATTTCAAATAAAAATTGCGGCAGGTATGAAGGCATGTTAATGGACATTATGTTATATTGGATGTTATTGGTTAAAAAATTCACTGTGGTATTTGGAGGCAAGTTCCTCTTCTGGATATAGTTGGTGTATATTGTATAACTTTTGAAGATTCCTTTACTTGAGTTGAAGTAGCTTTGTGGTGCAAAATCCAATAATAAATTTATAAAATTCAACAAATAACTTGTGTATGCTGCCAACTGTGAGATCAAATCAACTTCCTGTGTTGTCATTTGTTCACAATTGGTTCGGAAATAATTTAAAATTGCATCCACTTCTCGCAGGCAATAATCATGAATCTCTAAACACAATTCGGACAAATGATCAACTATTCTAACATCTTCAAGGATACCCATATTCTTCTTCTTTTTAAACACATTTAATAAAATCGTCAACCCTAGTCCTAAAAACGCGTCAAGTAACATGCTTCGTTCCTTTCTGCCTATGGGGAAATCCAATATCAAGTCGTTTATATGATCCAAAAGATTGCTTTTCCCAAGCACAACATGGAAACTCAAATCTGCCATTACTTTAGTTTTCACATTCTCCGGATATACCCGACGTAAAGATTCTTTATTGAGACAATCAAACGTCACTGGAGATATGATACCACCAGGTAATAGGTTCTTATGTTCCTCATTCGACACAACAGGTAGTGGTGTAGCTGCATTTGATTCATCTAGTGAACTGGACTCTTCTTCCTCAACATGACTCGTGGTGAAATCCTTAACAAATGAATTGCTAAATTGTAATGGGGGATAGCTTATATTGGGAATATTCACCGGTAGTTTCTTTAATTCAAACTTGAACTCTAACGCATCGCATGTGCAACCATTAGGTACGTTATCTATGGAAATACCATTATTTTTTGAATCATGCGATTTTTTATTCTGTTTTGATGAAGTTGGTAAACGGTAATTTTGGTGCAATAATTTATTTTGCGAGGTTCTTAAAGAATGAGTTAATTTCATCTTTTCAACTTCTTGAACAGTTAAACTTAAATATGAACATGTTTCTTTCTTTCCTTTCAAACAGTTTTTGCATTCTGGCAACGTCTCATCACAACGTATTTTCTTACGTTTGCAATTTAAACACCCCAATTTCAGATTTGTATGTCGTCTTCTCTGGGTTGGTGTTTTTGACATATTTGAACGAATAATTAATATAGCGAAGCAGGAGGGGTCCCGTGGGTAAGTCGACAAAAAGGCAAAAAAGAAAGAACTTAGACCTAAAAAAAAAAAATGGTGCGATAGAAATTTTCTTTTGCTGAATTGAATTATATTCTATATATTTATATTATTATATGTTATATTTTATCTTTTATCTTAAATTTTTTTTTTTTTTTTTTGGTTTGGGATATTCTCGCATATTTGATCAGAATTTGAACATTCCCATTTGATATTCAATTACGTGCAAAATTGTGTGTCAGTAAAAAAAGAAAAAAATTCTCGTAGTTCCTTCTATATTTAGTAATTGTGTGAGCAATAAACCGAAATATCGGATTTACAGAACATGCAGCACAAAGACAACATTTGCCCAATTGCGCGCAATCTTCATTATGTGGTGCATGGTCGGATTTAGCAACATCCTTATTGGCTGCGCTTCTTTTTATTAACACTGATTTTTCTTTTCTTTCTGGAGTTGCACAGCTGTATCACATGTTCCTGCTTTCTGGTCTTATCCATACCCAGCAAATGTTGTTGTCCCAGAATCGACAGCTGTTGGGACAAAAACTGTATAGACTCGGCAAAGGAAAGGTTTTCAAGGTTGCTAGATATCTCCAGTTGCAGTTCATCCTCCTCCTCGTCACTACATGTTTCGGAATGAACCGTGGTCGGCGAAGTCTCCCGATTGGTTGACGACTGATACACTGTGCTGTTTGAAACATTCCGAGTTGATTGTGAGCCAGACCCACCTGATTCGGTCTGGTTCTGTGCGTCTTTTGTGCTTTCCGCTTGCATTTTCCCTTTTGGGACTACAGCTCCCTCTCGGTCCACTGGATTCGTCTCTTGGAACTTTCTCA
>JAKTVH010000484.1:0-11819 GCA_030557105.1 Candida frijolesensis | reverse complement strand
TACATTTATGAAGAAGATTGGTGCGTTGAATGAGTCTAGTTCAGTTCAAGAGGTGGAACAATTGGCAGGTTGTATTAGTGACGTACGCAAAGGATTACAAGCATTGACCGAAAAATCCAAAGTCCCAGTTGAACCACCAGTTCAAACAGAATTATTGGACCGTTGTGAAAAGCTTCCAGGCTGTCTTGGTGGAGTTGTTCCTGGAGCTGGCGGATATGATGCCATTGCGGTACTTGTATTGCAAGATCACGTTGAAGAATTCATAAAGAACACCACGCAAAATCCCGAATATTACCATAATGTACACTGGCTTGATTTGGAAGAAGAAACTGAGGGTATAATTCTGGAAAATTGTGAAGATTATATCGGGTTATAGACTAGATTAGATTAGATTACAATAATATAGCATTTAATAATTAATACCGAGGTCGTGGGTATACAAATGGAGGGCTGCATTTAGAGGTTTCGTGAAAGATCCCATTTGCAACTTTTCTTTTAAAAGCATGACTATGCGATCGATATTGCATTGGGAATCACCACTGTGGTTATGTGGGACAAGCATTGCCCACTAGACGTCATCTGCCATGGAAAATTGGTTGTTACACGCTATGCAGTGCTCTAAATTTATACTTTTTTTTTGCTTCTAGGTCTGTTCAAAATCTGGAGAATTGATTGAGGATTAAAATAGGGGTAAGTGTGTATGGTATGTACTTAATGGCAATGTAGTTCATAGACACTGATAAACTACGAGAAACTGGGAGAATCTAATTGGTTGATAATAATTGTTCGTAAATCAATAATTTTTTCCATGACAATTAATGAATTCTTGTGGAATCACACTTTGTGGTAAGGCACGACACACGACAGGCAGAGACAGGGACGAGAAAGGGAAAAAAAAAAAATTGTCAAATCCGTGGGGCTGGTAGTGTCTATCCATCATCATGCATAACACTTGTTCTTCTTTGTTTTTTCTCATGCCATTTTTTTTTTTTTATATAGACTATTTATTAATTGATTGATTTTACCTATCTTTCATTTTCTTACGAATTGATCATTTACGTTTACATATATACCCAAGGATCGTCGTTATTTCTAAATTTTCAACTATTCCCACTATAGACCAAGCAGGACCAGATACAACAATGTCATATTATCAAGCAAACACTCATAATCTGGACCGTTTGGAACCCACACACTATCACCAATACGGCTCAGAATCAAGTTCTGCCCGTTCATCCATAGACGTCCAACAGAACAACAATGTCAATTCAGTACCTCAAGGAAACCAATACTATGATAACACAAGCATTGAATCACAGAGTATCCATCAGGAGCAACAATATGTTTCTAATTCAAACAATGTACCGGTGAAAAATGCAGGCAAAGGTACAATCAATGATCAACACTACAAAAAATTTGCACGAACATTCTTCCTTATATCGTTAGCTTCTGCAATACTCATACTTTTATTTGAAGCATACATGTATGCGGTTATAAATATTCATCGTCACAGTTTTGCCCAAGGAAGATATGAGGAAAATTCAATTTATTTTGCCCTTTTTATCTTTGCAGCGATTTTCCAAGTGATCATCACGTTAATTGCATTATATTCACGTAACTTGTTGTTGTTGGTGTTTTTGATGGGGTTCTACTGTTGTATGTTGATTTACACTGGTATTCAATACAATGAGGTTGGTAGTAGGATTGCAATTGTTTTATCTGGATCATGGAGAGTGGCAACCCGAGCAATGAACATTGCCACAATTTGTGTTCTTGCCGCAACGTTGGTTTTCCAATCGTGTTTGTTGTTTTTCGGATTGAGAAGATATGTCAGTTGGTTTATTTTCAAGAAAATTGGTGCAAGCTTGCAATTAAAGAAGATGTACGCCGTTTTCCAAATTCATCGTTCTATATTGATGTTTGATTTCTTCTTCTTTACAGGTTTTACCATTCAATTCTTAGTTATTATGGTTAGAGACAGAGCTTCCGTGGAGTTTATTTTGACCGTCATTGTCATTCCATTGACTATTATTTTGTTGTTTATTAGTGACATATCTGCAGCCAGGGAGTTCATATATGGGTCGATCTTTTCCATTATACTTTATTTGTGTGGTATTGCCTATGTTTTGTTCAAGATTATCAGATTATTCACCAAATATACTTCAGCTTACAATTTGGCAATTCTTCCAGGTGAATACTTTATGGGAAGAAAGTCGTTGTTGACTTTCGGTATTATTACATTGGTGTTGTTAGTAGCAACGATTGTTCTTGAAATCATGGTTATGCTTAACTTTAATAAAGGATTATTACCTGCAGTGAGTATGTCATACAAGTTGATTCCAGGTTACAACAAATCGGGTATTCAAAATGAAATTAATATCAGTGATGAATATGGAGGACGAAGTGACTTTGAAAAAAGAGACAGCTCAAATAGTTTAAATATCGACTAATTAATATACCCCCGTTAACGTGAATCTATGTATGTGGTTGCCAAATCTTTCACTTTTTTGCTTCCCCCCTCTCCTTTGTACAACTTCCTATTTTTTTTTCGTTTTTCTTATTTTTACAACATACCCTTTTGTTCCCTTTCTTACAACCAAATTACACCATGACAGATATCTCATTGGGGAGATATATCTTTGAAAGATTATATCAATTGAATGTTCATGCTATCTTCGGTGTCCCAGGAGATTTCAATTTAACGCTATTGGACAAGATTTACGAAACGGAAGATGCCCATGGAAAAGGATCTTTGGTATGGTCCGGCAACTGCAATGAATTGAATGCAGCATATGCAGCAGATGGATATTCAAGGGTTAGTCCTGGTAAATTAGGCGTGTTAGTTACAACGTTTGGTGTTGGGTAAGTTATCAACCATTGAATTATTTTGCAACACAATCATCGAATGCAATATTAACCAATCACAAATTTAGCGAACTCTCGGCGTTGAATGGAATTGCTGGATCTTATGCTGAACATGTTGGGATAGTCCATATTGTGGGAGCACCATCGAATGAGGCACAAAAGAAGCAGATGATATTACATCATACTTTGGGAAATGGGGACTTTACAGTGTTCCATAAAATGTCGTCCAGCATATGTCAAACAACTGCCGTTTTGGGTGATATTGCAAATGCATGTGGTGAGATCGATCGGTGTTTGAAAGTTGCATACACAATGCAACGTCCAGTATATATTGTTGTGCCATCAAATATGGTAGATATGAAAGTGTCATCTGCCATTTTACAAAAAC
This sequence comes from Candida frijolesensis, assembly GCA_030557105.1. Classification (NCBI taxonomy): domain Eukaryota; kingdom Fungi; phylum Ascomycota; class Pichiomycetes; order Serinales; family Debaryomycetaceae; genus Candida; species Candida frijolesensis. The sequence continues at coordinate 8,566 of JAKTVH010000484.1, read as the reverse complement.
CAATTGATTTATCGTTAGAACCAAATCACGAGGATTCCCAAAATGAAGTGATTGAAAATATTCTTGCTATGATTGAAAAGGCTAAGACACCAGTAATTTTAGTCGATGCATGTGCATCAAGACACGATTGCAAGGAAGAAGTAAAACAACTAGTTGAAATAACACAATTTCCAGTCTATGTGACTCCAATGGGGAAAGGAACCATTGATGAAGGAGGAGTTGGTGGCGAAGATATTTCTGATCCTGGTATTTTTACCAAATTGGCAGCGAAACTAAGTGCTGGTAGCTCTATTGCATCACGATATGGCGGTGTTTATATCGGCTCTTTGTCCAAGCCAGATATCAAGAATGCAGTTGAGAATGCAGATTTGGTGTTATCATGTGGAGCTCTTTTATCCGATTTTAACACAGGTTCATTCACTTACTCCCTTGGCACAAAAAATATTGTCGAGTTTCATTCAGAACACACCAAAGTAAGACAAGCAATTCATCCTGGAATAAAAATGAAAGAAGTTATGCAAATGTTGAACTCAAAAGTTGCTTCTGTTATTGGAAATTATAAGGTTCAAGATGTTGCCAAGTTAAAATTGGTCAATACTCCTGCTCCCGATGGTACACCATTGACTCAAACTTGGTTTTGGACACGAGTTAGTGCATGGTTTAAAGAAGGTGATGTTATTATTACTGAAACTGGAACAGCTGCTCACGGTATCCTTGAAGCCAGATTTCCAAATAATGTTGTGGGAATCTCGCAAGTGTTGTGGGGGTCTATTGGATTCTCAGTTGGTGCAGCACTTGGTGCAAGTATTGCTGCCAAAGAGATTGATTCAAATAGAAGAGTTGTTTTATTTGTTGGAGATGGGTCATTGCAATTGACTGTGCAAGAAATCTCCACCATGATTAAAAACGAGGTTAATCCTTATATTTTTGTATTGAATAATGGTGGATATACTATTGAGAAATTAATTCATGGAGTCAATGCCAAGTATAACAATATCCAACCATGGGATTATCTGCAAATTTTACCTTTGTTTGGAGCAACAGATTTTCAAACTGAAAAGATTACCACCGTTGGTGAGACGAATGAATTACTCCAACATCCAGAATTTGCAATAAATAATAAAATCAGAATAATCGAAGCTGTTTTCAACCCATTGGATGCACCAATTGCTTTAGTAAAGCAAGCCCAATTTGCTGCGGAAGTTAACAGAGGTGGGCAGCAAAAAAAAAAATAATAAGTAGATGTAGAAGTTGCTATGTTGTTGATTCTTTGCATTGAGCTGGCTTGAATAAAAGAATATGCCATAAACTGTTACAAAATCCCGTCTTCAAATTTTAAATATTAAAAATGTTATGGCTTTTTATGGCCTTGTATGCGCTGTAGAATATAAAACGTACATAAAAATTAAAATAGTTTTTTAAACTATTGGATCTCATTACGAAATTTATCCACCTTATTGTGCATAAAATCTTATCTTACGGACAAACCGCGTTCTTATGTTTCCAGTTACACAATTTCAATTCTTGAAAATAACAAGCGTCTGCGGTATTTCGGAGTGTTATTTCTTTTTAATATTGTTAGTAATTCTCATTATACTTTTATTACACAAAGCATTTTTAAACCATTTTAGGTGCTCGTAAAGTTCACTAAAAATCCATTAAAAAAAGTACACGCGATACATATTAAGGAGTTTTTTTTTTTTAGTGCTCACACTAAATTTCATTACTTGAGGGACTAATGCAACATCGCAATAAATATGAAAATTATAATTATTTTATAAGGATTTGAAGGTTGGACAATTGGAATCACATGAAGCATTGCAAAATTATCCGGTTATTTTGATGTACAGTATATTGAAGACGTATACTTTGATCATCTTGGAGTGAACTACTTGAGTGTGTAACCATTGAATTATAACGCACTGATGAATATGAGAACAACATTTAGAGTGTATCACAGATTGTATGGACTCCTTGGAAACTGCCTCAAACTAACCGTGTAAATAAATAGCAGAATAGAAACAAATTTTTGGGAGATATGTCATGGCAAGAAAAGAGTATGTTACTGAAAAATTTTCTGTCTTTAATACTCTGTAATTTCTAAATTTATCCGCTGTGAAAACCTGAAACTTATTATTTCCCCTTAATGAAACAGGATAGTGTCCTGAAATATGTGCGTTTTGCATTGTATTCCATTCAGGTTCCATTTGTTCGATATTATTAGTCGGGGATTTTAATGGTTACCGAAAATTATTTCTTCCATGGAAAAAGGGTGCGATAGTTTAGTTTCTCGAAAACCCTCGATATTAACCTTTGGTACCTGCTTTTAAAACTTTACTATTTCTCAAGATCAAACAAACTTTATTCCTTTAAGCAGTGAAGCGTTCAAGATGCAAAGCTTACTTGATTGTTATATAGGTGGCTCAACAATGGAAATATAACATCTCGCTTTCCTGAGTCAATATGGAAGGCGGTACAGGCAACAATAAAAAATACCACCAAGTTCTAGAAGGTGGACAAGGAAAAACAGACGAAAAAAAAAAAAATATTATCCCCAAATTATTCCACAAAAAATAATTTTAATGATCATATCAACACCGTTAGGCTAATGATGGTCTGGAATTCTGGAACCGTATCCCCGATCATGGCTGTTTACGGGGACTGGGAAGTTCTATCCCCGTTGTTACGTTTATGTTCATAAACGTAGTAATATAAGTAATGGAAATTCTTTACAACAGGTTTGTTCTTTTTCAAAATTCATACTACTCCAATACAAACCATCAAAATATGTTGGCTCTTAAAAACGTCTTCATTGCAACTTGTTTGCTTATCAACCTTGTTTTTTCCCTCAATGTCACCGAAGATCAAATTGATCGTGGTACTATTGATTTCAATATTGGCGACATTACCATCCAATCTGGTGCATCTTGGTCCATTATTGATAACGTCGTTTCTGCCCTCCGAGGTTCTTTGGATGTTCAACCTGATGCTGGTTTTTATATCACGCAAACATCCTCGTTAGTTGGTTTGCAAGTTACTTTAGCATCACTTCTTGATTCAATTAATAATGATGGTATTATTGCTTTCAATGCCATCGCTTCTTTAACTTCATCAACGTTCAACTTAGTCGGTGCTTCATTTACCAACACCGGTGAATTGTATTTTGGTGCTTCTGGGGTTGTACCAAGTGGAATGTCCTTGGCAGCTGCAAAATGGAACAATGAAGGATTGTTGGTATTCTACCAAAACCAAAGAGCTTCTGGTGCTGTTACGTTGGGTGCTCCGGGTATGTCAATCATAAATAATGGTCAAATTTGTTTGTTTAACGAAGTTTACCAACAAACTACTCCAATAACTGGTTCTGGTTGTATTACTGCTCAAGAAAATTCTTTGATTCACATTCCTAATGCGCTTTTAGCAGTAGCTGACACCCAAAATTTCTACTTGGCTGATAATCTGTCGTCTATCATTGTTCGTGCACTTTCAACTCCCCAAACCTTCAATGTCTACGGTTATGGTAATGGTAACAGACTTGGGTTAAGTGTACCGCTTGTTGGTGTTCCTTTGGTCAGTTCTGCATATAGCTATAATGCTGTTACTGGGATTTTAACCTTGCGAGCAACTGCGCTCACACAAAATTTCAACATTGGTTTGGGATACGACCCTAAGTTATTTACAATTGTAACAGATTTGGGTGGTGGGTTACAAACTACATTGTTAGGGAGTGTGCAGTACAATGGTCCTGTTCCTACAAGAGACTTACCTGCTGCATGTCAGATAGAGTGTAAAGTACTTCCGCTTGCTCCTGGACTTGAACCAACCCAATACATCACGACAATCACTGCTACTGCATCCGATGGTTCTGCATTAACTGAAACTGGTGTCGTTTATATAACCACAGATTCTGAAGGTTCTTGGTACACATCGACTTCCATTTTCCCAACTTTATCCTCGGAATATGAAACTGAACCGATTACCACTGAAGTATCGTTATCACTTGAATCTGGAGTTATTGCTTCTGTGACTAAAACAGGATCCGAAACACTTACTGAAGAGTCTTCTAGTCAGTCTGAACCTACTTTTGAGTTTGAGTCTGTTTCCAAATCTCAATCGCTTGAAATCTTATCTCCAAGTGAAGAATCATCCACTGCATTAGAAATATCCAAACCTGCTAGTGAACAAAAATCATTTACCGGGACTGATGCGCTTAAAATTCCATCGTCAACTGAAGAAGCTACGATTAAAACTGAACAAACTGTTGTTTTTGAATCTGCTACTGAATCCAAAACAAGCTCCAATATTCAAACTGAATATACTACCACATGGACGACTACGAACAGCGATGGATTGGCTATCACTAATTCTGGAATGGTTAGTCAACGTGGCAATTATTTGACTACTTTCACCACCTTTGCTCCTGAGGTGAAGGTTGACAAAACTGAGCTTGGTTCAAATTGGGGAGCAACTAATATTGATGAATCTGTTTCAATTGAATCTGGTGTTATTTTCCAAGCTGGTCCTGCTGTTATAATTGTGACAAGCTCTCTGCCTCAATTTCAAACTGAATATACATCAACCTGGGAAGTTACCAATGCCGATGGTTCTATTTCTACTAAATATGGTATTGTGAGTGAATTTGGTTTTGACATCACTACGTTGACCACTTTCCCACCTGAAGCTAATACTGAAAGCACCTTCGATGGATCTGGCATTCCCAAATTTGATGCTCCTAGTCATTCAGTCAAACCAGTCACCACATTAGATACATCTATTCCTGCTGCCCAAACTGAATACATTTCCACTTGGGAAATTGCTAATGATGACGAATTTACTGTTACGAAATCTGGAATTATCGGTCGATCTGGTACTTACTTAACTACATTAACTACATTTCCCCCTCAAGTTGAAAGCACTGAAATTATCTCCACCGCAGAAGTCTTGAATTCCGAGAGTTCAATTTTTACTAAATCTTATGTGGACAGCCAACGGGTAAATGATTCCACAACCTTAGCCATCTTGTCTTCAAAAGCCAAAACTACTACTTCCACTTCCAGTTGTGGGGTGATTAACATTGAGGAGCCTGTTTGCATTGAATATGGTGCTATCGCTCAAGATGGTCCTGTTACTGGTACATTAATATCCGTCCCATCAACTGTCGAAACTGAAGACATTTCAATTGGGACTAGTGCTAATAGTGAGGGAATGTTCCAAACTAAATCTGCTGTTGTCACTCAATCTGGCACCTCATCTGACACATTGATGACCTCCTCATCACAAGATGAAACCAATTCATTTGTTCAAATTGCATACAAGACCACTGCTGAGAATAGAGATGAGTTTGCTGCTGCTCAATCCGGGGTTATTAGCCAATCTGAATCCACTTTGAGAAGTATTGTTTCAACATCAACAAATGAAGCGGAGATTATTGTTTTGAGTTCAATTTCAAAAATCACCAACAGCAAAGATTCAAGTTCTACCAGTTCTCTTGGTGTCGCTACAAGCAATGTTGAAACACCTATATTATCTCAATTTGCTCCATCAGAATTGGCAAATACCTTGACAATCACAGAACCAACAAACTATTTTACGACTTCAGGGTTGCAGGAAACGTCAGATAAAGAAACCGGTGCCGTTAATGTTTCTACCGCCCAACAAGGTTCTTGGAATACTTCGGTGAGTACTCCTTTGTTGAATCAAGTCAGTCAACAACCTGCCAGTGAAATTATGCTCACCACCGATAAAGAGCCTAGTAAAACTAGCCAGGAAGTGAAGGCTAGTGTTCAATCTCTAGATTCCAGTCAGAAAAACACAATTAGCCAAACTGTATCAACAATTCAATCTGAGGTTACTTCTTCTCCATGTATGACTTCAGTTCATCATACATTTGCATTCAATCAAAGTAGCGCTGCTTATGCTCCTGGCTCAGATTTTGCTACTTCTACCGTGGGATCATCAATCATTTCTGGATCCTCACCATCATCAACTGACGAACCTGCTATCCCGACTTTTGAAAATGCATCTAATGTGCCTAAGATCTCATTACTCAATTTGTTCATTGGTCTCTTGGTTTTAATCATTTAAGAAGGTTGTTTGATCTAAAACAGCAAAGGTACGATTTCATTGCTGCTTACTTGCTTGTGCATGTCATGGCAAGTAGGAATTGAAATGGGATTCCTATTCCTACTTCAGTCATAACTGAGTTTGCTTTTTGATATATAGACATTTACGTATCGTCGTACGTCAATTCATGTACTTTTATTTATTTACCTAATTATGTTCCAATTCTGTTTTAACATGCAATGTCTACTTCTTAAATTGAAGATAAAAGTTATAAATTTAGGATGATAATTCTTCCTGCGACATTCGTGTTGTAATAGTAGTTAATGGATGGGTTATTCAGCAATCCAAGAGAAATTCAATGGGATTATTATCTGCCAGTGACAAATATAGAGTTCAAAATTAGAGTTTCATTCTTACGCCTCGGATAAGTGTTGGCAAGGAATGCATAAGTCGTGCTATTTTGCTAACATGTTTCGTGGTTCACACACGCAACTACGATTTACTCGTCCGTTAAATAAAGAAAAAATTTTCACAGTTGGTGAAATTGGTCTTTTATACTTTTTCTCTTCTTTAGGCCTTAAATAGTGTACAAAGAATCAATATCACTACTACGAGAATCAATTTCACCGTTAAAAATAAGCCCCGATAATCATCTTGAAGTATCTGAAATTGCCGTATGGACCTAATAAACAATTCTTTCACGTTGTACAAGTTCATCTCACTGTTTTTCGTTGTTCCGTCCATTTCTCTGTTTGGCAGGTATAATTTTCACACATTAATACGTTTCACAACACCACTATTTTGTGCAACTAGTTTTCAATGCTGAATGGAATTTTCCAGAACCATTAAATATTAGAAACTCCACAGTTTCGCATATTTGGAAAAAAATCTTAATTAATAAGATAACGAGAATTTTACGAAAGCTTACAATCGGAGAGTGATCTTGTTGGTTGATTTTCTAGAAGGTATCAACAGGAACGATACATTATCTTTACGCTTTCCAAGCCAATCAGATAAAAGAGACAAGAAAAGATACATTTTACATCAATCAGGCACGGAAACGCCTTTGAGCAATACAGAACACTTGCTATAAAATATACCAATATGGCACTTGAAGAAGTTTCAGACGTTGATAATTCCCCACTTCTTAATCGAATAAAATCTGATATGGAGGAGTTCAAGGATTACAAGGAAGATATGTAGAATATATTTATATTAAAGACAGATGGTGTGTCATATATCTAGGGATATATAGAACTAAGAACAAATATACAAAAGGTAAGAGGAACGGGACATATTTATTCTGATGGGCACAAACGCCTAGTCCTGCATTCAAGGACTCGGCACACAGAAGTTGTAGATCCTAGCAACACTTTTTTTGTAGATCCTATAAGTAAAGTGTTTGTAGATCCTATAAGTAAAGTTATTGTAGATCCTAGAGACACTTCGTTGTATAACACAGAAAAACGTTGTTCGTATTAAATTTCATAATTTTTTTTTCTTCTTTTTATGGATCCCACACTTTTTATTTGACATCAATTTAATAATAACTCCAATTTAGCACAAAATTGAAAATTAGGAACTCATGTATAATTTTAAATTTGCCTATAGCAGTTGAAATAGATAACCATGTTTGCCACTTCTTAGATCAAAGATGTTAATATAAGTACTTTATTTTCCAGTAATAACCGTAAATTACATACTCTACACACTAACTTCAACTTTTCATCTTCCAATAACATACTGATCATGGGTAAATTAGGTCACAAGGAACGAATCATTAAGAAATATTTGAAAGCAGAGAAAACTGAAGAAATATTCTCAATTGCGACGCAAAACATAGGCATGCTGCAAAGAAGTAATGATAATGCTCTTAAATACATCAACAAAGTGATTACTACCTATACAGATATACATGTCTGGTTCTTTCAAGAGATTGCCATCGAAAACCTTAACGATTTTAGAGAAAGAATGAATTATGAAGGGCTTTCTGTTTTCATGACGTCAGTCAACAGCTGCACTGCTATCGTGGTTATATCAACATTAATTCCCCAAGACAAAGGCTATTGTTTCCAGTTACAGCCAACATCGAAAGCTAAAGAATCCGACCGATTGTGGAGAAAACTTTATGAAACTGGTAAACTTACAGTTGGAAGAGATGGAAGAACTACTATCCTCTTACCTCACGACCTCAATTACGTTTTCATCAACGTTTACCTACCATCAGGTAGACCCGATGCTATTGTCGACCATGTCACGTATCTTGACAAAAATCTTCACCTCCCACCAAACATTCAAATAATTATGGGAGGTGATTGGAACCACATTATAAATCCTACCATAGACTCATTCCGGAGTAAAAAGTTGACCAAGGAACAAGCGGAAAAGTTGATCTTGCAGGCTAACAAATTTAGAAACAATTTCAACAGAATCAGAAAAAAGTACAAACTTTTTGATTTTGTGGAAATTGGTGGTAGGAATGTTGCGAATGGTACCAATAAAAGTG
>JAKTVH010000482.1:0-10441 GCA_030557105.1 Candida frijolesensis | reverse complement strand
GTTCACCTAAACGAAGACCACTTCTTTCTCTCCCTCTTATACCTCACAAGTAATCGTTTAAATAATATCCATGGTGATATTCGTATACACCATACTAGCTGCAACACAATCAGAGTTCAGAATTAATTGCACGATAATATGCATCAAGATCAAGAACTCTAGTTAATCGTGCCATTTTTCGTCCATTTTTTTTAACGATTTGTACCACACACCCCGGTTTTGAAATGTGAAATTAGGGAGGGGGGAAGACCACAAATTGTTTCAAACCAGAATATTAATTGTTATTGATAAACCAGGGCAACAAACAAAACTGCCTGATTTCATTTCATTGTCGATAAAAAAAAATCACAATATTAAGATAAAAAAAAAAGAGGACAAGTAATCAGATTATTAAAATACCTTTGGAAAATGTTTCCACGAAATAAAATTTTAAAATTTTCACTGTATATTTTTTTAATTGTGACAAACGCAACAACTGGTCAATTTCATCTCCTATTTCTGCAATCAAATGATGACACCTCTCTTTGTTAAAAGATTTACTTAAGATTGCCCATCTAGAATTATTCGAACTATTTCAAATCAACCAACTCACCCTCCGCAGAGACAAGACGATGTGGCTATGACAATCTATTACTCTTTCTAATCTCCAGTGCTGTTGTTTTTTTTGTTGATTTCTTCGCTTGACCGTTGGTGGCATTATCGCACACGCAACGAACGGTTTACACGGAATGCAGTACAAAAAAAACATGAAACGTGCAGCATCACCAAAACCATCGACTCATCTACGTCATCAACTTCATCTATTTCGTGAAAGCACATTGCTGGTGAATACATGATGTTAGATTAAAGCATCTCGTCAACTACGCGTAATACGGGGGATGTACATAGAACATGACGTCACTTTTTTTATCCCCATTGGGGTTTTATTGTTGTGCCGCACAGTTAACAACCAAAACTTTAAAACTTTGTTTGGTTGCATTTGTTCTTGGTCTTCTGTGCAGAGAATTCAACTATCGTGGCTAAGGTTTTGCAAAAACATACACAACGCTTTTCAGATGTATACACTTGTAGTTAGCGATGGTTTTATTGTTCATAACATAGACTATAAATACGTTTACCGAGATCTATCTTTGTAAGATATATATATATAATTTCAACTTCCATTTATAATTTTTGGCAAGAAATTGCGTTCATATACACACAAAAAAAAATAATCCTTGTAAAAACACACTCAATCGTCTACGACCCTGCGATACCCATAAAGTCATGATCGTATATTATTTTTACTACATGTATGTATACGTGTCTATTTCTTAACTGGCTTGGTGTTCAATGGCTCTTCCAAAGTCTTTAAAATTTCTTCATCTTGGATCAGCTTATCAGTCTTGTAAAACTCAGCATCAAATTCAGGAGTGGTATATTTGACAATACCATGCTTCGTGATACCAAAAGTAGTGAAGAATTGAGCAATATATTCACCTTCTTTCTCAACAACAATATCATAAGGCAACAAGATTCTATGATTGACCGGTTCGGCCAACCCACCTCTGGATTTCTTGACATCTTCCAAATTACGGATATTGTAAGGGAATGGTTGGTTGTTACATTTGGTCTTGAATTCGGAAAATATCTTATGTGACATCTTCATCTTCAACGCATATGTTTCACCAGTCAATTTGTACATGGATGTTCTATAAGTAGAAGGTTTGGTTCTACCGTCAGCAGAAGTGGAAATCAAAATATCCAATCCATAAACTTCATTTTCAGAAAATCTATAGGTTTCCATAGAACTCTTATTTTGCTTGGATGGGTTAAGAATGATTTCCTTAGGTCCATACAACACCAATCTTTCTTGGTTATGACTCAACATGTTTTCCAAAGGAGTAGTGCCGAATTCTTTAGCAACTTTGCCAACTACATTAGTAATGTCCCAGTTTCTATTTGCTGGCTTGAAAGTTCTCAATGCAGCTTCACTAGCTTGCCATGCAGCATACAACAAGTCAGCTTTAACTCCACTGACTGGGGTTTCCTTGCTGGCACCAATGACCAAACTCTCAGCCACAACAGCTGGGAATCCGTCAATTTGTACACCCAACATGATACTAACAACATCACCATTTTTCAAAGTGATATTGGCTTCATCATCAGCACTCACAGGAGCAAGATGAGCAGGAATATGGTTGGGATTAACACAAGTTGGGAAGGCAATTCCCTTGGGGATGTTTTTGGTCTTTTTGGAATTGTAAATCTTGGATAATTCTTCATTCATCAATTCGTCACCTTTGACACAAAGGTCATATGTGGTGGCTCCGGCAATGGTCAATGCTTTGATTTGCGCAATTACTCTATTAGAAATATCCCCGGCTGTCTTGTATTTGGAAACGACATCGGAATTTTGGATGGTGTAATCTGGAGCTGGAGCTGGAGCTGTGGTTTCTTGATAATAAATTGATGTCGTTAGTAAAAAGTTTAGTGGAATTGGGTTATTAAAGGGAGTAATTACACACTTTTATCGGTGGTTGTGGAAGACATTGTTTGGCTTTTGGTGGAAATTAGGACTTGAGATGTGGAAAAGATTCATCGATATTTTTTTTCTTTTTCGTCGTCGATTTTCTTGGTGCGCGTTCGCTCTGCACTCGTTGGGTGGGTTAACTGAAGAGTGGCCACATTTAGACACCACCTCTCCGTCCTGGTTGGGCTGTCCACGAAGCATTATAATCGCTAATACTTGAATTGTCGTTACAAATCTGGGCTCGACTATTATCTTGTTCCTCTTTTGAATTTGTAATTCCACCTGGAGGGGTGATTGGTATTGTAACCGCCTATTAATTTCTTGCCCTACAAACAGAATCAACGAAAAAGCAATTCAGATTAATCTTGGCACTCGTCCCCCATATTTGATCCATGTTGACGTTATGTTCATTGATATAGTGAAAGTATGTTTGTTTGTTTTGTTTTTATTTTTAATTTCTAGGCATTTCATATCCGTCGGATAATTTAAAATCCTTGTTCGACGTCGAATCAATATCATCCGTCCTACTAACTTTGAAGTCAGATTGATCACTATTCATTGCCAGAATATAGACAATAATATCTAACCAACTGAGGGTAATGGAGAATAGAGGATGAATAACTAACTGAACAGTCCATAATTACATACACTTTCAATGTACAAACGAAGTGCAATATGAAAATAACCTTGCACTCGTAGCTCTTGAAGGCTTGCGAGATATGTCGTCATAACACTCCAATAGTCCCCACAACAGGTCAAATCCGAACGAGTGTAAGAGTTGAGAGATCTCTCTTTTACTCAGTTGCATAATCTACCCACCCATTCCAAACAAATTAACTACTGTTTATTATCCCCACCCCTCTTCCGCCCCGCAATCCCCGGAATAATTGTGCCGGAACCAAGTTCTACTTGGAGTATGCCAAGATTCTAGTTCCGTTTTTCTTATTCTGCTTGAAGGATTCCAGAGTGGGTCTTGGCAGTGAATTGGTGGGGGTAAGATGCCAAAATTTACATTGCCGAGGAGAGTGGGAATTTCGTTTCAACTAACTTTTGGTTTTGCTGCCAAGACTTGTCCTTGGTCGTGCCATTACCATGAAAGGGCATTGAGTTGGATAATAACACGAACAATAGCAACAACAGCAATCATAACAACAAGTATAGTACTGTAACAGGTGGGGGTTCAATTGATTACATATATGATGATCCAATAGTTTTAATACACATCTCACTAAGTTGATATTGTCTTTGATATTAGAAATCAACAAAGGGAATAATCGTTGATGAGTGGTTTGCCGCATCTGGTTGCCAGTGTCACTAATGATATTATCCCTTCGGAAGAATAATGTTACATTGTTTAATCCGTTCACAATGTAAGAATAGAAAATAAAAAAAAAATAAAAGGCAACCAATTTCCTAAAAGGTTTATTACGTCTATGTCAATGTTACGGTGGGGTGGAGGAAAAAAAAAGCAACCTTGTAATAAATGCACAAAAACAATCATATGAGAATCAAAAATTGTTGATTTCGAAACTGTTTACTCCACGAGTCAGTCACGATTGTTTTATTTTGTTTGTTTTTGTTTATAGGAATAGATTTCCATTTTCGAAACAAACTATAAATTCCACCTTCATTGTAGTAAATTAGACATTTCCAAGACTTTGAAAGATCAAGAATTTCTTAGCATGTATGATGCAATAGAGCTTTTTTCATTCTCAAGCAAACACTTCCAAAAACCTTAGATTATGACAGGCCAGGTTGTGAAAATATAAATACTAAGTTGAATCATGTTCGCCCGTGTGGTCTTGTAGATACTCTTCTAATCATTTTGATTTCTCCCATACTCATTTATTCCACATTCACGTTATTAGAGTTTTAAGATAATTTTTTGCAATCATGAAATTTTTAACTGCCAGAACCAGAACTGCTGGTCTCAGAGGCAGAAATTTACGTCTTGCCATCACCGCCACTGCCGTCACCGGATTCTCCCTTTTTGGTTACGACCAAGGTCTTATGCTGGGTCTTATCTCGGGAGAACAATTCAACTGGGAATTCCCAGCCACCAGAGGAAATTCCACTATCCAAGGCGCAGTCACTGCTAGTTACGAATTAGGATGTTTCTTTGGTGCCTTATTTGCCATGATCAGAGGTGATAAAATTGGTAGAAGACCATTGATCATCATGGGTGCAATCCTTATCTTAATTGGTGCTGTTATTTCCACTACTGCTTTTAGACCACACTGGCCATTGGGACAATTTGTCGTTGGGAGAGTCATCACGGGTATTGGTAACGGTATGAACACTGCCACCATCCCAGTCTGGCAGTCTGAAATGTCGAGAGCTGAAAATAGAGGCAGATTAGTCAATATGGAAGGTGCCATGGTTGCCATTGGTACATTTATTGCCTACTGGTTGGATTTTGGATTTTCATATATTGATAACTCCGTACAATGGCGCTTCCCCGTTGCATTCCAGATTTTCTTTGCATTATGGTTACTTTTTGGAATTCTTCAAATGCCAGAATCTCCACAATGGTTGATTGCGAAAGATAGAAAACCAGAAGCGTATGAGATTCTTGCTGCTTTGCATGATACTACTCCTGATGATGATGCTCTTGTTGCTGAAGTTACCGTTATTGTTGATGCTGTCAACAGAACGTCCCACACCAAGACGGGATTCAGAGACTTGTTGACCGGTGGCAAGACGGCCCACTTCCAGAGAATGCTCATTGGTTCATCCACGCAGTTCTTCCAGCAGTTGACAGGTTGCAATGCTGCCATCTACTACTCCACGTTGTTGTTCTACCAAACTGTCTTCAACTACTCCCAGTACAGATTGTCGTTGATTTTGGGAGGTGTGTTTGCTACGATCTACGCATTATTTACCATTCCATCGTTCTTCCTAATTGACACGCTCGGCAGAAGAAAGTTGTTCTTGATTGGTGCTACTGGTCAGGGGGTATCCTTCCTTATTTCGTTTGCTTGTTTGGTTCATCCGACAAAGCAGAATGCGAAAGGAGCGGCTGTTGGGATATTTTTGTTTATTGCGTTTTTCGCATTTACAATTTTACCCTTGCCATGGATCTACCCTCCTGAGATCAACCCTCTCAGAACCAGAACAACAGCTTCTGCCGTCTCGACGTGTACCAATTGGTTGTCGAACTTTGCCGTGGTGATGTTTACACCTCCATTCATCTCGGCAACGGGATGGGGGTGTTACTTATTTTTTGCGGTAGTGAACTTCTTGTTCGTCCCAATTATCTTTTTCTTTTATCCCGAAACCGCCGGAAGATCCTTGGAAGAAATTGACATCATTTTCGCTCGTGCTTACGTTGAAAAGAGACAGCCTTGGAGAGTTGCTGCTACTATGCCTAAGTTGTCCTTGCAAGAAGTTGAAGATGAAGCTAAGAACTTGGGTCTCTACGAAGACGACTTTGAAAAAGACAACTTCGAAACCAAGGAAGACATCTCTGATGCTTCTAATGGAGTCTTTGAAAAACCAGAAAATGTTTAGAGTGAGTAGTAGTTTAGTGAGTAGTTTGTTTATTAGTAGTTTGTTTTAGTAATAAATTTGTTTAAAGCAAAAGTGGAGATAGTCCTGTAGTCTTTGTACTTTATGGACTTGATTGAGTGTAGGACACGACTGTTGTTGCACAATTTCGTCACCTCACACGACTGATGAGAGAAGTGCAAGTGAGAAGATGTTGAATTAATGACGGATGAGATGGCTGATTTGCACGACCTTCTGGTAGTAAAGAAGAAGCAGAATCACTCATAGTGGATATCTTCAGATAAAATAATAATTATTCGTTGATTAGTTAAATAGAACCTATTCCTTATTACTTGTAGACTTGGGAAATACTAGGCCTATTTATATATCTGAATAGTCCCTATAAGTGATTCTGCAATATACACTTTGTCATTCATATAAGAATGAATGGTCTGGTAAGTGTAGAGTATAATCATTCATCGAATGATCCTAAATGTTTAGATTATATAATAAAACATACGATAAACTATCCATGACTAAGCATGGCGTGACAACCATGTCATCCATGGTCAAGTACATATCCGAAGTCTATGTACATAATAATCATGATCCACAACAGATCATGCCAAACACCATTAATGGCGTGTAAAAGTCATATGAGACTTGAAAGGTGGTGTGAACATATTACGTAAGTAAGTTTCTTTTCCCAAGATAATGTGGTGTGTATGTATTGGATTAATTTCTTGTCTCAACATAATTGTCTGGAACCGATTCTGCTTTTCATTTTGATCGTCCAGGTCGTGTCTCTAACGAATTTGTAATTCAACACAAGTGAGAAGAAAAACGCAAAGTCGTGTACAAGGAGAGAATGGTGTAGAGACTTGTTGGAATAGAAATTTAATCCAACAGTGCTTGCCAATATGAAATCTAGCAATTGACTATTCCTATTACTATATGTAGGTATTGTTATTGTCATGCACTCAGGTAATAACTATCTAGTGCTCAGCAGTATCACGTTAATAAAATAAACTAATGTTCTCAAAGGTATCGTTTTACACTAATGTTCTTTTTGATATATTCCTGTTATTAGTCAATACTCACAAGCTGACTCGTTTACGTAGAATTGGAAGTCAGTTTGATGAGTGATTCTAGTTCTTCTTATTGATCCGTTTATTCCTTTAATTAAGCCTATGTAATACGTATTTAATATTTTTTCTTTTGATCTCTCTAACCTTTGAATAACGCACATGTTACCGATAATAGGACGAATATGCATCCGTCAGTTATAGGTTCACTTATCTCTTTTTCTGAATTATTATGTATGAGCTGGGTATTCACTTGCGTTAATTATGATGTCTTCCAAAGTTGTTGTGTGAATGCCCTGCTGTCACACTTACGTCCTTCAGGCAGTATCTGGTTCGTTACTGGCTGAATGTGTGACAGAAGACAGTCCTGGATATGTTCAAATTCACATATTTGTTTTCTCACTTTCTCAACGCAACACAGTTACATCAATAATATATTCTGGGTACAACAAGGATGCAACAGCTATTGAGATGATTAATCACAATATTGAATAACTATAAATAGTGATCGATGTACCCAGATATCTACAAGATAAAATAACTAACTAAAAGAACTAACCAAGGTAGAACTAACTGAACAACTAACCATACTTCCCTGATAATACTAAGAGATCTATATCATTCCACATACTACAGAGTCTATACCATAATATTACACTTAACCTATAATAGTCGTCTACATATATTATTGGGTCTTTATACACTACTTTCTGTAAACCTATTTTCCTTGCACTTCTCTCTCTATTTGATTTAATTCTACAGATATAGAAGCACAAGCGAACAGTAGTTAAAGTAGTGTATAAGGATCCAATATTGTCAATAGCACTATGGTGTACTATTGTAGGTGGGAATATAGTATTATGATGGTATAGACTGTAAATATATAGTAGTAGTTACGACTGTATTGGTGTAATGTTATCTCACATCTCTTACTACTGTATTAATCATATTAGTTGTTTGTTGTTAGTTAGTTAGTTGTATTATTCCCCCAGAATATCCAATAGGAATATCGACTAGTATTTATAGTTATTATACGATTATTATATCTTGAACTGATGCCCCGGCGTAACCCGCTAGACATGTGGTATCTTGGCAGATATAATATAGTGCGTGTAAGTGAGCACAAACATCTGATTTCGATCACTATTTCACTAGGCACACGTCGACACGTGACGTAGATAGACCAATATCGATGATTCATGGGATAACCTGTTGGTGAATTGATTTGGTTTATTAGTTCGTTCTTCTTTATAGTTCATTCATTTCTCTTACTAAGCCTATGTAATACATAATTGATATTTTTTATAATGACCATTCTATTTCTTTAAATAGTGTAGAGTGTGATAGAGTATGACATATGTGTACATGCAAATCTTTGTATCACTCACAAAATATTGTGATGATGCTGGACAATGACTTGTACTCATTACATTCTCTTTGTTTTATTCATAATTATCACCCAGCTGTCACACTTACGTGGCTGAGGAAGTGTTTGCTTGTTACTAATTGGAGAGATGAAACCTCGTCATCATACACGACTCTGTTAGCTGCAAAAAAAAAGTGTACAGTTTTCTGTTATGATCCCAGGTAGTTCATGAGAATTTCAAGATAAGATCCAATCTGTATTTGAGTTTTACATCTTTTTTTGGAGTATAACATAAACCAACCAACTACTAAAATCATATTACAAGTAGACTTCCAGGTTTACCATCAACAAATACTTGTCAACAAACATTCGACATAAATGCTCTGCCATTTCGAAAAGAGCTTTTAAACATGCCAAATATCCGCCAAAGAAAAAAAGCAACAAGACTAGTTCGCCAAAGAAGTCGGCATTCACTAAAAAGAAAAAAACAACAAGCACCATCAAATCCGCCATTGGTCAATGCAGACACTGGCGTAACGAATAGAAATAGAGGAATATGGAATTTAATTTTTGAATTCCTCCCATTTATTGCAAGCGAGTCATTGATATATGCAATCGGCTATATCATTATCGGTTCGTTAATGCTTAGAACGAATACTGATAGAGGAATCAATATTGTCCATATTTGTTTGGGCGCAATTGGAGCAGTCCTCCCTCTTGCAGTCCTCATTGCAACGTTATATCCTGAAGTGAAACAATTATGGAACAAGTATGTGCTACAACTAGCACCAGTTCCTGAACGGCCCAACACAACAGATATAAATTCGAAATACGTATTGAACTGCCTCCAAACTGTTGCCGGTGAATCCTTAATAGTTGCCATAGACTACATTGCGGAAAGTGCAATAAAGCTTAGACTGAGTAGTGCAACAGGAATATCGATAGTCCGCATCTGCTTGGGTAGCATCGCTGCAATCATCCCTCTCATCATCCTTATTCAATTATATTTCCCTAAATTGTAACGATTCTTCAAGAAAAAGGTTTCTCCTCCAACTACCTCAACTATCTAGATTTATTTGTGTGTTTTAGCTTCTTAACGTACATCATGTAAAATAAATATACCCATAGTTGTTTCTGTTTCAGATAAGCACATATGATAGGTTGAGAACCGCTGAAAGGTCCCATGGTAAAATTAAATACCACGATAAATTTCCTAACGTCAATTGTAGTCAAGCGATCTAGTAGTGTAGATTGTATAGTGAAAATGACAGGGTACGATGTCATCTTGGTTGTTGGGCAAACGGAATAAAACCCAAAATTAGTTCTTGTAGGTAAGTTGAATAAACAAAAAAAAATGTGTTCCAAGTAGTTGTAGGACAAGCGGCCTGTGTGGCAACCATGACGTGATATGTGGTCAAATTGTAGTACAGCAGGCAGGTGGTATAGTCGTGGTAGAACTTGTAGTGGTTGTAGATATTTCCAGAAATTTAGGTCATCGCCAGTCAACTGAAAAATTACTTAGGTTGATATAACAGTAACGTCAATAACAGTGAGACTAAAAGTAATGTTGTTGATGACTTGACTTGAACAATTTGTAGTTTTTGTCCATTATGTGGAGAATGAATAGTGAAAAAGTTAGTAGATAAGCGCAAGGTTTTTTCAACGGTGGTTCCAGAAAATAAGTAGTGACCATAATTGTAGTAGTGGAAGGAGCCTCAGTAGCAACCATGAGAGCGTAGTCATGCCATGTCACATCGTGCTAGCATCATCGGATTTCCTGGGAATGTTGCCTCTAGTAATCAACAAAATTTTCTCACGATGGAATCCGTCTAGTCAACAAAAAAATGTATTATTCGTTAATGACTTGAGCATTAGTAGGAAGAGTACGTGAAATCATCAATTTCAGAGAAAAATTCAGCAGTAGTTGTGACAATAACTAGGCATTTAACGTGTACAACGGGCCATGGTGCTTGAAATGGGAATTTAATGATA
>JAKTVH010000479.1:0-10159 GCA_030557105.1 Candida frijolesensis | reverse complement strand
ATTATGGTTGAGTGAATTGTCTAAAAAAATTTTTCAGAAGTATCGATAGAGTTTCAGAAGTATCGATAGAGTTTGAAGAAAATTAATTTTCTGTTTGATGGCCACTGGTTATGTTTTAAAGTATTAGTAATATTTACAATATCAATACGACTTAAGAGCCTATATTAATATTCTAATGTGTAAATGGTACTAAGGTCGTTTTAAAACAAAATAAGATGTAGAATAAAAAGTAGTATAAAAAATATAAAAAATATAAAAAGATGTCGTCGACTTTTAGACTAAAATAATTGGACGACCAATAGTAATAACTAGTAGTGTAATAACCAAATATTCGATTACACAAATGCAAGTCACGTGATTTAACTGAAATCTCATCATCGAAGTCAAACCCATGCTTACAAGCATAATATCATCTCATCCCATCCCACAAATCTTGTATCGTTACCCAAATTAACTGCAGATAATATACGACGAAGATTAACCTATAGAGTGAATCAGGCAGATCAACAACAAGTGAAGAGTAACAGCAAGAAGTAGAACATCCCACAGAATCAAAATTCTTTTTTTTTCTCTTCTTCTTCTTCTTCTTCTTCTTCTTCTTCACTTTGAGTTCATTTCCATTGTTTCAATTGATTTATTGTTCCATTGTGTATCTCTCGCCTTGCGTCCATCTCCCATCCTTATCGACCAATCAACTCATCAACGAGGAAAATTCTTTTAGATTACACATCATCAACAGACATACGGCTCTACCTGGTTAATCACATTCATTTCAAACTTGTTCCTACTTCTACTTTTCCTGTTTTCGTCTCATCTATGACATGGTTGATCTAGACGTTGATACCACTTTGACTGTGGACGTACGAACTAGCATAAATACCTTGTACATGCTATGTTGCACCGCTCTATTACCATGTATCATAGTAGGCATTGCATTTTTCTATTCGGGCTTAACGCAGAGACGATCGGCCCTAACCATGTTTGCCGTACCGTTTTTATTCACTCCAATGATCGTGTTGGATTGGTTTATATGGGGGTACTCGTTATGTTATTCAGAAGCATCGAACCATTTCATTGGGAATTTGAATTTCGTGGTTTTAAGACAGTTTAAAAATGCAGCCACTGCTCAGTTCACCAATTCCAGGGGCCCCATATTAGCGGCAGCTCATGTTTTGTTCAATATGTTTTTCAAATTGATTTGTGCATCGTTGACCTTCCCAGGCTGTATTGCTGAGAGAGGCAGAATCTTACCCATGCTTCTATTTGTGTTTGTTTGGTCGACGATTATTTACAACCCTGTGACGTATTGGTTCTGGAATATCCATGGTTGGTTGTCGGTTGATTTGAACAGGTTGCCAGTTTTGGATTTTGCCGGGGGCAATTGTATCCATATTGTGAGCGGGTTTACGTGTCTTGCTTACTCATATATCCTTGGTCCAAGAAACCCCAAATTACTTTACAATTATCGAAATTCCAACACTGGTCATATTCTCCTAGGTACGTTCCTTGTGTTTTTTGGATGGATTGGGTTTATTGCCGGTTGTGATTTTAGGTTTTCCTTCAACTCATTGTACATTATATTAAACACTTTGATCACGGCTTGTACCAGTGCTGTTGTATGGACAGCCATTGATTACTTTTTTTCGTCAGTGCCCTTGGAAGGTGAAACATCCAGTGCCGATGATTGCACTGAAGGTGATAACACTAATGCCACCATAGTTCCTGTGGTATCCAGAACTGGAGTTGTGATTAATCAACGATATCATGAATCAAAATCCAACTTTGTTGAGAAAAGAAAGTTCTCCATGATTTCATTTTCTTCGGGCATAATGACAGGTTTGGTGGTATTTACACCTGGTGGAGGATACGTTTCTTCCAATGCTGATTTCTGGAAAGGAATTGTGTTTGGAGTTATAGGCGGTATTACGGGGAACTTGGCTACTAGATTGAAATATTTCTTTAACATTGATGATGCATTGGATTTATTTGCCGTACATGGAGTACCAGGAATTGTAGGGTCTTTGTTGACAGGTATATTTGCCAATAAATTATACGAATCTGAAGGTGGTTGGGTTGAAGGTCATTGGAAACAAATTGGATATCAGTTATCAGGAGTTGTGGTTACAAGTTCCTATGTTTTCATCATGTCATTGGTTTTCCTATATCTCATTGATTTAATACCCGGGATGCATCTACGAATCGATAAAGATTTCAACAGAAGAGAACGGGAAAAGCAAATGCTAATAGAAAAGAACATGAAACATGAAGAACTCGAGTCACAAGTCTCACCTCATAATCAAATAGAATCCAATGAAACAGTAGTGGACGAAGAAGGTTTCTGGGAACAAGTTGAACTACAGGGAACAGATACTTATGAATTCAATGCCGAGTACATGCAGGATTTCATGGAATTCATACGAGTTATACGACCCCAAGATTACCAAGATGAGGAACCGCCTGAAATAATACAAGCCCCCAATAGATATAGCAGTTTCCAAGGAGGAGGAGTAGAAGGTCGAGGACAAGATTTTGAACTCCACCAAGAAGGAGTGAATAATTTATTTAAGAGAGAATAGACAATGATTAATGTACATAAACGATTTTTTTTTTTTTTTAAATTAAAGCAAAGAAATATTAAAGTCTATAAGGCAATATTTCAATATTAAAAATCTATCCTAAAAGTCTAATTGTAATTTCAAATACTGCGAAGGTGGCACCATTTGCAGGAGCAGCTCTCAATATAGTTGGCACGAACCCCTTGTACAAACCTTTGATACCTTGAGTACGAAGGACAGTTTTGGCCACATCGAAGGAATTCTTGTATTGTCCATTCTTAATAGCATCGGTTTGCAATTTCGATTTGATGACATCCACGGGGTAAATGGCAATCCATAAACTGTATCCTGATAACCCACCAAACATGCACAATTTCCAAGCTGGGATATCACTTCTGGTCAATTTCGGATATTGTTTCAATTCACGAGCAATCAATGCTTCATATGTGGCGAAATAAATACCCAACCCCACGGATTCCCTAAACAACGTAGGAACCAAACCTTTATAAATCCCCTTGATTCCATTTTGGGCATAGATCTTCTTAGCACAATCCAAAGGTCCATTATAAACCTTATCAACACCGGTCTGACTTTGTAATCTGATACGGATATGTTCGATAGGACTGGTTAAGAACCCATTGGCAAAACCGGCAACGGCACCACAATAGAAATAGTCCAAAATCGTCATTGGGGCCCCGTGTAATTTTTTATCGAAATGACGTTTCATGAATTCATTCACGGAGAATTGCACCGATACACAGGCACCAACACCTAATAATGGGGTCAATGTCCCCTTGTAAAATCCAAATGGTCCTTCATTGGTTAACGTCTTTTTAATGACATCAAGGGCACCCTTGTATGTTCCTTCAGGGGCGGATTGTAGTCTGACTTTGACAAGATCAAACGGTTGACCAACCAAGACTTGCGCAACACCTCCCATGGTACCGGCAAAGAGATCCTTAGCGACTTGTTTGTTATCCTGGGTGAGTGGTGGTTCTTCTAATTCGATAGTCATATTAAAAGTGAATGTATAGGTGAAGGAGGTGTTTCAATTGAGTAGGATGTGTGTCTATAAGTTTTTGAAACTTTTATCGATGATTAGCACCGAAGATGTGTGAAAAACTGGAAAATTAAAAAAGAAAAAAAATACAACACTGTTGAACGTGGATCAAGAAGTCTATTGGTAAAAAAAAAAAATAAAAAAAGATAAGAAAACAAGAAAAAGTGCTTCCAAATAGGTTCTTATATCGAATCAAAGTAATGTTTGTGACAGACTGGTGGTATTGAATTCTTGACCCTGTTAGAAAAAGTTTTCCTTTTTTATTTTTTATTTTTCCATGCGGTGATGAGGATGAACAATGCGGGTAGATAAAAACTGTACGGCGTACCTAACTGAAAAAAACAACCCCATAGAAATTTTTTTTTTTTTTACGCCAAACTATCGATCTTCCGGGATCCAAATTCCGAGTCAAAAAAATATTACCCCAGTATCTACTGTTTGCTCTATATCAAGTATGGTTTAAGCGATTCTAATATCCTGTATTTGCGTTATATAGAATTGTATAGTATAAAATTATTTAAAATAGCATAACTAAAAAAAGCGGAGGTCTTGTGGCATGTATTCTTCTTAATGGTTCTCATTACTCTTAGCCATGATCAAACCGTCAAATGGGTTGATTCCATTCTTTGCAAACATTTGACCACTCGATTGGGGTGCCGTCAACGGACCAACATTAATGGCCCCATTACCAATAGTAGGATCCAGTGCATTCACATTGGTGGCTGCATTCGGAGGCAGGGAGAATGCATTAAGGGCATTGACCAACGGATTACGGATCGAACCTGGTTGGGCAGTAACTGGTAATGATGGAGCATGCGCAGCAATGGGGGTGAACAAATTCGATACACTAGGAATCGACATTAGTTGTGGTTGTTGAGGGTTGACATTGGCAGTAGATTCCGGTAATAAGGACTTGTAAGACGAAAGTTCTAACAAGTACGTAACTTCTTTGGCAATCTTGGTCAAATTGGACATGGATGCACGGATATCGTCAAGAATAGGAATGTCTTTTACTATTGCCTTGACGGCAGACAATGTCTGAACCATACTTTTAATAAATTGGTTAATGTCTTCAGCGAATAACTTCTTCGTCGTGACTGATGGACTGTTGCGGATAGTAATCAACTTCGTATTCAATCGCTTGATAATATCTAATGACGATGCACATGAATTGGTCAATTCTTTGATCTTGGAGGCAACATTTGGATGAATGGCCCCACCATTTGCAGTGGCTGCTCCTTTGTTGATTGCTTTGTTTAACTCTGTGAAAATGACTTGGGTACTAGAAGTTGCTGAATCGATGGTGTTGTACAACTTCTCGTCCACTTCTTCAAAAGAATCATTGACTGCTGTATTAATCGAAAGCTTTTGTTTAATGTCAGTTGGTGTCTTGTTATTACCACTTGGTCTTGTGACTAGCATCAAATAGGCATTTTGCAATTCGTTGAAAGATCCATAAAGTGAGAGGTAGACCATTCTAATAAAACAAACCTCAATGTTGTTGACAAATGAACTGATGTTATCATGGAGTAATTTCATAATCGACCTAAACGATCCCACACAATTATGCAAAGCTTGTACAATCTGTTCAGAATTGTTTCCTGATTCTTCCATCAACTCAAGATTTTCCACCAAATAATCAATATTTGATTTGGTACTATAAAGATATGAAACCATCTTCATGGTAACTTTTTTATCAGTGCAAAAGGAGGTGAATCTTCGAATCGATGAATGCAATTCACTAAACGAAAATAGAATCTTCCGTGACACTTTGATGATAACTGGTTGAGTATAAGTTTTGGTATGGTGGTGGCTTCTGGTTGGTGAACCTTCGCTTGAAGTTACGGTGTTCGAGGTTGAGCGTGCAGCTTGTATTTGTTTTGGGTCTAGCGTGATTTTGTTTAATTCTGAAGCGTGGCTGGGTTCGTCGGCTGGAACTTCTTGTAGTGTGGATAACCTTTTAAAATAAGCGTTTGATTTCTGTTCAGTGTCAACACTATCATTCTTCTCTAGCATTCGGTCAATCTCCCTGAGTGTGTTTGATCTTGAGCGTGCAGTACTAAGTGATATTGAAGGTGGCGTTGATGTTGATGTTGATGGCGGTGGTACTTGTTTCAAGGTAGGACCCTTGACGGTAGACGTTGGGGCAGTTGAAATCGTTGAAGTTGGCACTGGTGGAGAGGTGACTGGGTTTTGCTGTTGGTATGAAATTGCTGTTTCCCCTCCATTTAATTCTAGGTGTGACAATCCTTCAATATTTCCTTGTTCAGAATATGCAATGCCATTAATTAGTCCATCCTTTGATGGTGCACCTGCATCATCTGGCTTTTTGATTATCAACCCCATCCTTCTCGATGCTTTCGATGACGATACAGATGTCGCTGCTGTCGATGAAGATGCCGAAGCTGGAGTTGTTGATGCTGACACGGTTGCTGATGATGATGACATGGTTTGTTGGGCCCCTGTCAAGCCAGTGGCTGTTGTGGATGTCGATGCCGTCGCTCCCGAAGAAACCGTCTTTGACTTAGATCTGGAAACAGATACATCGTTAAGAGTTTGTGATCTCTTGATGCTTGGGGGTGTGCTGGTGAGTGTGTGATGCAGGTTGACTTCGTCAGTTGGATGTGAATATGCCATCGATTCCTCAATCTTCAGATAAATCAATATTCTGTTGACAACTAAATAGTTCTTCAACTCACCAACCCAATCTAAATCTGGTTTTTGCTTTTGGAATGCACGTATGATCTCATTTGACGGAAGTATCAATGGATTCCCTGTCACTTCGACTAAATTCAAATTAGGTAATTCACCAAGATGCGGAGGCAAGTACTTGAAATTGTTGTCCTTTATCGATATCACTTTCAAAGTGGTGACCTTGGGTAAAGATTCTGGTAAAGTGGCTAGTCTATTTGATGCCAAGTCTAAAATCTCTAACGAAGTAAAACTGTCGAAAAAATCAAAGGGTATATACGAAATCAAATTTTGGTGCAAGTCGAGATACTTTAAGCCTGGTGCAATTTTATAAAAGTTGGACGGCAACTCAGTGAATTGGTTGTTTTGTAGGGACAATTTATCCACTTCCAAAGGCGGATCAAAACTGTTTAAAAATTCATGTATGATATCAATGATCTCAGCTGGAGTTAAACTGACATTGAGTGAATTTAGTTTGATGGTTTTCTTCTGAGTAATACTTTGAGATTGTTCATTTAATAATGTCAAGATGTTTAATCTGCCAGTCGAACTCATTGGAAGAATGGCACTGAACTGGAGTAGGCTGGGCTGGGCTGGGCTAAACTGGACTGAAGTAGGAGGAAAAAGGGGGCTAGTTACTTCTCTGGCTACGTTTGACAGCAGGAGGATACACGTTTGTGAACAATGAATGGAAAGTGGGAGGGTGTGTGGTGACTTGACTAGTAGTTGCACGATGGAGTAGATACAAGTGAAAGGGCCTAAGAAGAGTAAGTTGGTCTGTGAACTCAAGTTGGTTTTTAATTTCTCTGGTTATTTTTTTTTTTTTTTTTGGCCTGGTGTTTGCTGTGTGTGTATGCGCAGTGCTAGGGCGTGCAACAATGTTTCGTATTATTGTGTGTGCGTTATCGTCAAAGTTTAATGACTACTTTGTCTTCACAACTAATAACAAATAACACACACAGGCTTACTTTTGCTTTACACTTATACTTTGATTATCATTCATAACTTAATCCACAAGCTCAACATCCTACTTGACCACTCTCAAAACCAAAACCAATAGTATTTAATTGCTCCAAGTCGGCACAAGGCATCGTTTGCAGTTTTTTCTTTTTCTTTGTTTCGCCTTCAATTGACAACCAGAACCATCGGAAAAAATTTACCCGCGCTACGACCGGCGATCCGACGGAGACCACAATGGGGTGGGCGGAACTGCCACCATTTACACGAACAACACACTCTCATAGTGTGATAAACGAATGTATTCAAATCTACAAAAACAACAACAACTCTCTATCACTATACAGCTATTCCTTTGGATTTGGCATCGGTTCTTTCCTCCCACACAGTTTTGCCACTGCAACTACACACTTGCTTATCATTTTCCCATGCCCCAGCCGATCTGGCAATGACTCCACATATCGAATCAGGACTAACTTGGTCTTTCAATTTGGACAAAATGATGCTTCTTCCAATCAAATCACTAACACTCAAACTAGCATGAAGGAATTCTTGTCCAGAGTACAAATCCTGGTCATTGACAACTTTAGCACCGATGGAGTTGATTGTCGTTTCCGCATTCGAAGCTCCGTCAACTTCAATTGGTTGTAAGTCGTAAAAGCTGCTACCAGTGGACAAAGCACCTTCGGATAAGTTGCCCGATTGTCTAATGGATGGGTAATATGTTCCCTTTGGCAAGCCATTGACGGTCAAATCGATGAATAAATCATTTGGAGAAACACCCACGATTCTGGCCAAACCTTTCACAGGATGTTCGAAATCCTTCTGATCAAACGATTCCAAAATACAAACAGCTGCAGAATCTGGTTTACCTGCACCTCTAATAATGGCATCTCGTCCAGTACTTTGAATAGCTCTGGCAATTTCACTTGGTGGTAATGAGCCTTGCGTGGTGACAAGGTTGTCTTTCAAATTGATGTCGAATTTCTGAATACCGTCCAATTTCTTCAATTCATTGGCAACGGAATCAACACATGATCCACATTCTAATGGCACGGCAAACACGATTTCGAATGTTGGGGCAGTCATTTGGAATTTAAGGTTGATAAAGAAGTGATCAAAAGCGTAGATAATGGAAAACAGCACGAAAAAAAAAAAAAAAATAATGTGATTCTTGTATGAGAAAAAAAAAGCAGCTGATTAGTAATCGTTTCGAACTTATACGATAAGCGAAAGTTCTCGAAATAGTAAGTTGTAGATATACAGTTGCAAGGAAGTGGATGTTACGTTGTAGTTAATGCAATGACAATAGTGTGTGTGTGTGGGTTTTCTTTGGTTGGACCAACTGGAAGCCTTGGGGGGGTAAGATCATGTAACAATCAAACAGCCCCACGGCCATTCCCATTGTTAAGCGATGTGTCAAAGGCATGGTGTAAGGAAATCTAAGCAAGTGAGTAGGATTTGGTATTGACTTGTGTGGTAAGGACCGTTTATATGGAACACGTAGTTGCATTTCAGGGTCAGACGTTCATCGCATCATTTAAAGTTAAACCTGTAGCAAACAAATCATATTTAATAGTAAAGTATGGATTGTATTTAAGCTTTGTGTGAACCAGACTGTTTCTGCCTTAACCTTTAATCCTTGAATGCTAATTCAGGGAGCATTTATCTATACTATCAGATAGTAGAGATCTTGGTTCTACGTCCATTCAACCACGAAATAGGGCAATTTCATTTTCTAATTGATTACGAACCAATTTGTACAGAAATTACATAAATGTAGTAATAAGTCCCATTACATCATTTTTTCGCATTAACCAATCGACCCATTCGTACCGAGACGATACTTTAAACTTGCTTACCATTGACATTCCTTTCCCTATTGTGTTAAGGACGTTCCGAAAAGTGGAGGAAACCAAAAGAGGTTTTGTCCAGTAATTCCGACAATTACAATAAATGGCACAAACCGGAAGGACTTGCATTTCCTTTCTTCCTTGCTCGTGCATTAAAACATGACGTTGATAACTGTCTACAACAAGAGAATAAGACAAGATTGATGGATTGCTGGACTTAGAGCTGGCTGGTTGATCGCCAACGAACGTAACCGTTTGAGCAGTTGGTTATTACCAGCGTATTTCGTATCGGAGCGCGAAGAGAGGGGGGGGAAAGGAAGAGTGAGATTTTGTGGTACAAAAGTATAAATTAGACCAGGGCGGGACATGTTTTCTCTTTCGTTGCTGTTCGTTCTAGAATGCAAAGAAAAGTGGACGACAGCAATCCAAGAGCAAATTGCTATTGAGTTATTAAGTTTTGTTAGTACATTTTCTGCTTTGAAAATTGTACTTCCGGTGGTTCGGAGTTCGGTTCTTTTCTCTCTCTCTCTCTCTCTCTTTCTCTTGTCGACTTTACTTTTGCTTGTCCAAAGTACCCTTACAATTACTAATTTATTATTCACTTGTATAAAGGAATTCTTCGCTCCTACTGATTTTTTTTTATTTTTTTTTTTTTTTATAAATTAGCTAACAAGTATTTCGTTTCTTTTAAATTTCAATCAACAACCCACAAACTCTTCTCCATTTTCAATTCCACAACTCGTTTAGTTCAGTTCAGTTCTTTCTTTTTGCCTTTTTCCAAATTCCTCCTATTGAACAATACCCAACACGTCAACAATTACCATGAGTGGAGGAGAAGCAGAGGCCGAAGCCCGTACCATCTTATTCCGATTGTCGAATCTCGGAGAACCTGTCAACAACGAAAACATAAACAACGGGGTATTAATCTTGCCGGTGTTGGAATTACCCAAAAATTACAAGCCAGGGGATTTATTATTCAAATTGAAATTCCAATTGAACGCAGCTAGTAAAGTGTCCAGAAATGGTACCTTTTACACCAACGT
>JAKTVH010000478.1:0-12188 GCA_030557105.1 Candida frijolesensis | reverse complement strand
GACGATATCTGGGGGTTGAGACAGGACGACTATGCCCTTTTTGTGTTGAAAGGTTTTGAAGCTTCGAAGTCGACATTTAAGTTTACGTTCAAATTGTTTTATCATTTCAAATACTTGTTTGCCATACAAGCATTCTGGGCCATTTTGGAATCGTGTTTGGTTTTTGGTCCTTCGCTTTTGCTAAAGAATATTTTAAACTTTGTGGCAGATCCAGGCTCGTTCTCCCAAAACTTGTCATGGACGTTTGTGTTCATGATGCCGATAGTGAAAATGGCCGACTCCATCGCTTCAGGATGCTCTTTGTATCTTGGGAGACGTGTTTGCCTAAGAATGAAGGCAATCATCATTGGGGAAGTTTATGCCAAGGCTTTAAGAAGAAAGATCACGGTCACCGAAACATCTTCCACCGATTCTTCAAGCGAGTCAGACAAGAAAGATAGCGAAAGTAATGTTGACAAAGAAGAGGAATCCAAGGATACCAGGAAGACCGCCGAATTGGGTGCCATCATCAATTTGATGGCTATAGATGCTTTTAAAATTTCCGAAATTTGCGGATACTTGCATTATTTCGTTGGGGCAATATTGATGATCGTCATCTGTATCATCTTGTTGTACGGACTCATTGGATGGAGTGCGTTTGTTGGTTCGTTGGCTATATTTGTGTTGCTACCAGTCAACTACCAGTTTGCGTCGTGGACGGGCCGTGTTCAAAAGGAAATGCTAGCTGTCACCGATAAGCGAGTTCAGAAATTGAATGAAACCTTCCAGAGCATCAGAATAATCAAGTTTTTTGCATGGGAGGATAAATTCTTCGAAAACGTGATGAACATACGAGAAGAGGAAATCCGGTTCTTGAAGTTGCGATGCATGATATGGTGCTGTGGTGCCTTTGTTTGGTTCATTACTCCCACCTTGATTACATTGCTCTCCTTCTATTGTTACACTGTTGTCGCCGGCAACACATTGACAGCCCCCGTTGCTTTCACCGCTCTTTCCCTTTTCACATTGTTGCGATCCCCATTGGACCAGTTAGCTGATATGACGTCCTTTGTTATCCAGTCCAAAGTTTCTCTCGATAGGGTTGCTGATTTCTTGGACGAGGCAGAGACTTCCAAATACGAACAATTGGGCCAGGAACGGGGTCCAGACTCGCCTGAGATTGGGTTTGAAAACGCGACATTATCGTGGAGCGCGGACTCCAAGAACGATTTCCAGTTACGCGACTTGAACGTTTCTTTCAAACCAGGCCAATTGAACGTGGTCATCGGTCCCACTGGTTCTGGCAAGACGTCGTTGCTATTGGGTTTGTTGGGTGAGATGGACTTGGTTAGTGGGAAAATATTCTTGCCTGGTATTTTGCCCCGTGACGACTTGGTTGTCGATCCAGCAACCGGGCTAACAGAATCCGTTGCCTACTGTTCCCAGTCCGCCTGGTTGTTGAATGACACCATCAGGGGAAACATCACATTTGGTGCGCCATTCAACCAAGAACGCTACGATAAGGTGATCGAAGCGTGTGGGTTAGCACGTGATTTGAAGATCAACAGCATCGAAATTTCGGTTGTTTCATAATTTTGCATCTAGCACCAAATGAGTAGAGAATATTTTTATAGATGTGTTTAGAATCTTGAAGTGCGACGAAAAATGTACAGTTCTTTTCCATTTGATTCAAACTAATGGGACAAAATTATCCATAAGACGTGATCCTCAATTCACATACCAAATAACAGCCAAAATTGGTAGGAACAATTAGTGAGCACTGATATTAAAACATATTTTCCATTGGTATTAATTTATTGACTAGAGTTGGTACGAACAATTCTGGTGCGCTAGTATAAAAATTAATGATCACTCCTATGAAAAAAAAAAAGTAAGAAAACTGTAATCACGTGTAGAAAGTCAATGTAGATTTCTCTAACCCTGCACTGGTTAGATAAAATGGATTGGATCTGTTTTTAAGATAAAAAAAGATAATAATCTGACTCCATATCTCAAATAAAATATAAAAGAGTGAATAAATATATATAATAAGAACGTCGATGATTGCGATAATCGGTGATTGTTCAATTGGCTGAAGTACAATGAGCTTGAGCAAAGGAATTTTTATTTTTATTTTTTCCATTCTGACGGTTGTCCGGCACGCTGGGTACGTAAACTTCTGCCACAATGTTCAATCTTCTAGCGTCTCCTATTGATTGGTGAACCGAAAATCCAATTCCAATTTCTAGCTCGTGAAAAATTTTACGTGCTGTTCTTTACGGTCTGCGCTTTACGTCATTGCTCAACTTCCACCCAAGGAACCAAAATTTATTGGGGTTAGGCTCAATACAAGAAAAAGCTCTACGGCGAAGATCATTACAAGGGGAAAGCCCTTTAAGCAGATGGAATAGATAGGTGAATCGTATCGTACGAAAGACGCTTTTGCATGTGGTGCCTTTTGTGCTCACAAA
Source organism: Candida frijolesensis (assembly GCA_030557105.1). Classification (NCBI taxonomy): domain Eukaryota; kingdom Fungi; phylum Ascomycota; class Pichiomycetes; order Serinales; family Debaryomycetaceae; genus Candida; species Candida frijolesensis. The sequence continues at coordinate 9,738 of JAKTVH010000478.1, read as the reverse complement.
CGTATTCAGTGTGGAAGCAAAATTCTTTATTGAAACAAGAGCGAATGTGATTGGCTGAGAAGCATTTTTGGTTGATTAATTCCGAGAATTGACTGATGGATTAGATTATTACTAACATTATTTTTTTTTTTGTCACCAATTATTCCACAAAAATTTTACACCAAGTTTTATAAAGTTCCTGGGCTGCCTCTCCTAAAAAATTTTATCTTCCCTTATTAATATTTCAATACGCCCCTTGTTTTTCCTGTTGGTTCACCAATCTTCTTGCCAACACAATCAAGATCAGTCGACTTCTATTACTCGCTACATAGAAAAACAACGTTCCCGTCGAAGCCGATAAGCAGTGACACACCAAAACCTGAAAGCCAGAAAGAAAAAAGACAAAAAAAAAGGAAAAATAAAAAATCCGCTCGGCCAAAATTACAAGAATAATTTTATAACCCCCCCAATGCCTGCCCAAGCAACATCAACAACAGTCCTCGGTATAAGTGGAATGACGTGTGGTGCATGTTCTGCATCCATCACCGAAGCACTAGAGACAATGCCAGGTGTCTCATCCGCATCCATTAGTTTAGTCACTGAGCAGGGTTCTATTGTCCACGATGCCACGGTCTCTCGAGGTGATCTTGTTGAAGCCATAGAGGATTGCGGTTTTGCCGTGACAGAAATCGAAGCGGTGGACACTGCAGCCGAACTAGAGGTATTATCCAAAGCCAAAGACATTGGCTACTGGAAAAGCATTTTCATACAGACTATTATTTTTGGTTTCCCTGTCATAGTTTTGAATCATACAAGGAATTTTTCAATCTGGAAAAGCACGATGATAATTCCTGGCTTATATATACTGTCATTACTAGAGTTGGGTTTAGCAACCTATATTCAGTTGAAATTAGGAAGGCCATTCCTCAAGAAGTTCTCCACTTTTCTAAGAACTGGGTTCAAGAATGCCACCATGGACGTGCTAGTGGCGATTTCCACATCTGTGTCATACCTTTTTTCGTTAACCTCAATTATAGTCTGCGTGATTAATGGAACAACGAGTGGGCCACCGAGTGCATTATTTGACACTCTAGTCATGATCATTTCATTTGTTGCCTTTGGTAAATTTCTAGAGAGCAAAGCTAAGGGAGCAACTTCATCTGCGTTATCTGGTTTGTTATCATTGACTCCTCCAACTTGTACAATTATTAGTGACGTGCCACAGTATGAAAAATTTATGCAGCTCCACAAGACCAATGCTAAATCACATGGTGCCGTTCAGGATTTTGCAACGAAAACGGTAAGCACCGATTTGCTCAAAGTGAATGATTATGCAATTATATACCCGGGAGGTAGAATTCCCACAGATGGCGAAATTGTATACGGTGAGTCGGAAATTGACGAATCTCTCCTAACAGGTGAGCAATTGCCTGTCTATAAAACAGTGAATGACAGAGTCGTGGGAGGATCTATCAATGGTCCCTTTTTAATTCATATAAAAGTTACTCATACTGGCAAGGATTCCCAATTGCAACAAATTATCAACTTAGTCAAAGAGACACAAGTTACCAAAGCGCCTGTGCAAAGATTTTCCGATTACGTTGCAGCAAGATTTGTTCCGTTTGTTATACTTTTGTCATTCCTCACTTTTGTTTCCTGGATGATTGTTTGTATGACGCTACATAAAGACCAATTGCCAAAGATATTCCGTGAAGAAGTGAACGGTAAGTTTTTTGTTTGCTTGAAGATGTCGATAGCCGTCATCGTGGTAGCTTGTCCGTGTGCTCTTGGATTAGCAGCACCAACTGCTGTGATGGTAGGCACTGGTGTCGGAGCGCTTCATGGTGTCTTGATCAAAGGAGCTGATATACTTGAAAGAGTCACTTCCGTCAACGTGATACTTTTTGACAAGACCGGCACATTAACGACAGGAGAAATGGCATTGGTGAAATTTGAGTCGACGTCTGGTCTTTCAGATTCTGATTGGTGGAAGTTAGTTGGATCAGTTGAATGTAACTCAGAACACCCAATTGGTTTAGCATTAACCAAGGTTGCGAAGCAAAAGTTAGGTTTAGATTTTGATGATGATCATTTCGATACTGCAATCGATGATGTAACTGTCTTGGTTGGCATGGGTATTCGAGCTTCAGTGACATTGAATAATGGAAAAAAACTCGAAATCTACGTTGGTAATGATAAGATGATGTCGGAAAAGCTCCCAGGATTGTTGAGTGATTTTGAAAAGTCGGATTCACAAAATACGGTGTGTTACGTTATTATTAATGGCGAGTACGCTGGATACATTGAATTGACAAATACAGTGAAAGAACAAGCACAAGACGTTGTCAGCTATTTGAAGAATGACGGGTATATTGTTGGAATGGTCACTGGAGATAGCAAAGGTGCTGCCATGAAGATTGCTAAGGAAGTCGGAATTTCACCAGAAAATGTATTTTACGAAGTGTCACCAATTCTCAAGGATAAGGTCATCTCCGACTTGAAAGAAACGCTCGGAGATGATGTATGTGTGGCATTTGTTGGAGATGGTATTAATGATGCCTCTGCATTGGCAAAAGCAGATATCGGTGTGGCAATGAGCTCAGGGACTGATATTGCCATCGAAAGTGCCGATATTGTCTTGGTTAGCGGAAGTAATAGAAATACTGACTTAAAGGGTATTGTTAATGCATTGAAGTTGTCCAATGCCACATTCTCCAGAATAAAGTTGAATTTCATATGGGCAACGGTTTATAACATGCTTATGTTGCCCTTCGCTATGGGGTGTTTTTTGCCGTTGAACATCATTTTGCCTCCAATTGCTGCTGGTGCTGCAATGATGTTTAGTTCTTTAAGTGTGGTGTTTAGCTCGTTGTTGCTCAAAAGATGGAGTCCGCCAAGACTCGAAGTTAAGGAAAGTTTTAGTGTTGACTTAGAAACGGGGAATCTGAGTGATCCAATTTTCAGCTTGAAGAATGGCACTTTGGAAGAATTTAACAAAGTTAAGAGAAAAGCAACTACCAATTTTGGCTCATTATTTGCCAAGATGACTTCAAGAAGAAGAGGCGCAGGAGGACGTTTGAATGGAAACAATAATCAATCATACGAATTGGTGTCTAGTAGAGTTACGTAATGCAATTCTTACTACTAATGGTAGGATGTTTCATCAGGGGAGTTTAGGGTTGAATGCTGTCAAAGCCTTTTAACTATTCACATTCTAAGACGTTGCTAGTATAACTATATTTACAATTATTTACGTGACATGTATTTTAATAGATCAATTTAATAACTCTTTCAATTATGGACCCATCCGTAAACGGATGTGTAAAGAATAAAAGGATTCCTTATTCACAAAAGTGACTTTCCAACGATAGGTATGCTCATTTCTTGTTGCTTTGTTGTTCAGATGAACCATTGGGTGCAAAAACTTTCCTATTTTTTCCTTTTCCAACTAACTTTTCACCAAGTCGGCATTGCAAAATAAAAAAAAAAACTTAAGTCAAACCCAAGAAATTCTTCACGTTCCCTATTTTTGGTTTGTTCTATTCACAAAGGGTACCACGTTCAACAAAGGGTCATTTAGTGAATTTTTAAGGGAATTATTGGAAAATTGATCCCTCACTCATGAAATATATCAATAGATGGTATTGTCGCTCATTTTGACATTGTGGAGAAATTTCGGCTTTTTCTTCTTCCTTTTACTCTCTACCCACAGTTATAATTTTCAAAGTTTCATAACCAAGTATGAAAGTTTTAAATTTAATAGTCCTTGCTCAGTTAGCGAATGCCTTAACCATTAACCATGCAGCGATTGCCCAACCAAGTGATGAAGTCGCGGCTGCTCAAGCTGGTATTTTGGGAAAAAACAAAATGGAGACGAAGTATCTGTTTGCCAAAGGTATCAAGATCAGAGCTCAAGATGTAGCTGGTAATGACCAGCAGGCACCACAGATTTCGGATCTCAACAGAGCTATGGTTTCTTCTGATGGTGTTTCCCAAAGTACTGCTCAACCGCAAAAAGTTGAGTTGGCTGCTCGGGGATTTGGCGAAATTTTTTGGCAATTGATTAACATTGGCAAAGAGTTGACTATGGAAAAGGTTGTCATTTTGAAAGAAATTTTGGGATTATTGGATAAAATTAAGACGGCTAAGAATGGTACTGGCTTTAACAAGCCGATGATTCCTGAATGGGACAGCGTCTATCAACCTATTGAAGATGAGACTGATAATATTGCTGTTGCCGACGGCTACATGTTTACCGGAAATGCTATTAATCCAGACCAACAAATTGAAATCTTAGGTGGTGATGTCTTGATGAAGCAAAATGAAGATTCTGAAGAAGGGTCTGAGAAACAACACCTTCATGTCAAACGTGATGCCGCTGCTGATGCTTCTCCAGGTTCAAGATCTTATGGTTATAAATTGAAATCCCAAAATTCTGAGTTCAACATTGCAGGTATGGGTCTAGGAGGTAAAGGAAACAGTAATAGCAAAGGAAAGAAGGAAGAAGAGGAAGAGGAAGAGTGCTCTGAAGAAGAAGAAGAAGAAGAAGAAGAAGAATGTGAAGAAGAAGAGGAAGGGCAAGAGGAAGAGGAAGAATGTGAAGAACTGGAAGAGGAAGAAAAGAAAGAGAAGAATAAAAAAGGAGACAAGAATGGTAAGAACGGCAAGAATGGTAAAAACGGAAAAGGTGGTCAAAAGAGACGTTCCAAAATAAAGGATAAATTGAAACTCGGTGGAATGAAAGGCAAGATGGGAGGTGGTTTCGGTTCCAAGGACAAGTTGAAGAAGTTGTTATCCAAATTAAAGGGTGGTATGAGTAAAGGTGGTATGGGCAAAGGTGGCATGAGTAAAGGTGGCCAGGAAAAGAAGAATGGAGGTAAAGGCAATGGGAAAGAATCAAAGAAATACGAATCTGAATCTGAATCCGATTGTGATGGTGACGATGATGCACCATGGAATAAACGTGAATATCATGACGAGCCAGAATTTAATGCTGCCATTGATTTGGGAAAATTGAAGAAGAAATTCAATAAAGATAAAGGTGGTGCTGGTGGTGATAAAGGCGGAAGCAAAAGTGGAAGCAAAGGTGGTAAGGATGGTCAGAAAGGTGGCAAAGGAAGAGAGACTACCTGTGATTGTGACTTTGACGAAGGTTCCGACCACGAGTCTGACTGCGATGAATACGACTTAGGCAAAGGAAAAGAAAAAGGAAGAGGTGAATCAGGCGGTAAATTTAACAAAGGAAAAGGCAATTTTGACAAAGGAGTAAACCACAACAAAGGAAAGGGAGACTCCGGTAAAGATAAAGGAAAGGAAGATCACGACGACAACTGGGATGAAGGAGATGAAGACTGTGATTTCGATAATGAATGGGATGACGGCCACGATAAAGGCAAGGGTGATTTTGACAAAGGTGAAGAAGCTTATGACAAAGGAAAGCATGCCTACGATAAAGGAAAAGATGCCTATGACAGTGGTAAACATGCTTATGATAAGGGCAAGGATGCCTATGATAACGGTAAGGAACATTTCGAAAAGGGAAAGAATGCGTACGACAAGGGAAAGCATGAGTTTGAGAAGGGTAAAGATGCATACGATAACGGTAAACATGCCTACGACAAGGGAAAAGATGCCTATGATAATGGAAAACACGCTTACGAGAAAGGAAAGGATGCTTATGATAAATCAAAAGATCATCGTGAAGACAATGAGCATTATGATGGTGATGGTTGCGATGACATTGATTACGATCGTGGACACGACAAAGATGATGGAAAAAATAAAGGTGACGATAAAGGAGACAAAGGAAAAGGGAATTTGAAATTCAAACGTGAAGAGGAAGTTCAAGCTGCTGTTGATCTCAAAAAATTGAAACAAAAGTTCGGAGGTGGTATGGGTAAAGGTGGTATGGGTAAAGGTGGAAAGGAAGAAAACTATGAAGAAGAAGATTGTGAAGAGGACGAATTCGATTACGATCAGGGCAAAGGTGGCAAAGGTGGTTTTGACGGTGGGAAAGGAGGTAAAGGCGGCAAGGGAGGCTGGAAATCTAAACGTGAAGAGGAAGTCGAAGCTGCGGTTGATCTCAACAAATTGAAACAGAAATTTGGTGGTGGCTCTGGCAAAGGTGGATCTGGTGGAAATGAAGATGATAAAGATAAAGACAAAGGTGAAGAAAAAGATAAAGTTGGAAAGAAGCACAAAGATGGAAAAGAACATGATCATGATGGCTCAAATTCTGAAAGTTGCTCCGACTCCGAATGGGAATCCGATCACGAAAACGACAGATGGGAAGAGCACGAAAGAGGAAAATGGGAAGAACATGAAAAAAACAAATTAGGTGAACTTGACGGTAGCTTGGAAGAACACGACGGCAAATGGGAAGACCATGATGGTGGTAGATGGGATGAACATCAGAAAAACAAGCATATAGGTCATCCACATGGAGAAGATGAAGATTGTGACGAAGAGCTTCTTGCTGAATTCAACAAACTTGAAGATGAAGTTAACGCTGCCCTAACCATTGATCTAGGCAAGATCAAGTCGAAGATTGCGAGCAATTCTCATGAAGATCAAGCTCGTGAGGAAGCTCAAGAAGAAGCTCATGTTGCTCAAAAAGCTACTCAAACTTATAATCAAATTAAAGAAGCTCAAGAAGCTGCTCAAGAAAATTATCGAAGCAATCAAGAAGCTAATAATGATGATCAAAATGAAAATCAAGCTGATACTTTAAAGAAGAGACAAGTGGATGTCGAAGAGCCACAAGTTACTGCTGCTATTGGTATGGACAAATTGAAGAAGAAATTTAGCAAGATGAAAGGTGGTATGAATAAAGGTACGGACAAAGGTGGCCAAGGTAAAGGAGGTTTTGGTGGTGGCAAAGGTGGTAAAGGCAAACAAGAAGAGGAAGAAGACTGCGAAGAGGAAGAAGAATACGATTACGAATCTGACTGCGATGACCTTGGTAAAAACAGAGGCTCAGGAAAAGGTAATGCCGGTTTCAGCAAAGGCAAAGGAAATACTGGTTTCAATAAAGGTAAAGGAGTAGATAACTTTGATGATGAAGACTGCGATGATTTCGAAACCGGCAGGGGACGGGGAACCGGAAAAGGAAAAGGTAACTTTGTCGATGATGATTGTGATGAATTTGACACTGGCAAAGGACGTGGAAGTGGTAAAGGCGGCAGAGGAGGCTGGAAAGTGAAACGTGAAGAAGAATTTCAAGCTGCCATTGGTTTGGACAAATTGAAGCAGAAGTTCAGTGGTGGTATGGGCAAAGGCGGAATGGGCAAGGGTGGTATGGGTAAAGGTAGCAAAGGTGGTAAGGAAGAATATTATGATGAGGAGGAAGATTGCGAAGAGGATGAATCTGATTATGGAAAAGGTAAAGGTGGAAAAGGAGGTTTAGATGGCGGTAAAGGAGGTAAAGGTAAAGAAAATTTCCAAGACGATGAGGATTGTGATGAATTTGATGGGAGCAATCGTAAATCCAAAAGTGGCAAGTTTTGAATATCTTTCTCAGTCCAATGATAACACACTCCAATCACAGGGTAGTTATGAAAAAAGCATTGGTGTTAGTTCTTCCGATGTTAAAGAGATAAAGAATAAATTGAAGAATAAGTTGAAGAAGAACAAAGAGGACGGGGGAGAGGAGGAAGAATGTGAAGAGGAAGAAAAAGAGAAACAAAGCAAGAAGCCAAAGGTGAAATCTAAATTTAATAATGGTGGTTATGGCGGATTTAAGGATATTGACTATATTGATAATGATGAAGATTGTGAAGAGGAAGATGGAAAGTCGAAGAAAAAGGAGAAGTTGAAAAAGATAAAGAAGAAATTGGGAAGCGGTATGGGTAAGAAAGATAAGTTAAAGGAAAAATTGAGAAAACAAGACGATGGTGGAATAAGCAAAAGAGAGAGCCAGAATGAGTTGAAGAACTTGAAAAAGAGAGACTTGATTGATGATTTGTTATTAAGGGTGTTTAACCTGTTGAAGGATTCGGGTATGATTAATGAAATTATTAGAATGTCTTTAACCGATCCATTAGTGAGGTACAGTTTAACGGACATATCAATTAATTTGTTGAGAGCCAGGGTTGTTCCTTGGGAAGATGTTTTTGCTGCCTTGAGAAGACATAATATAGCTTTTGATATTGTTGAATTCACATTAACAAATGAAGAAACAAGAGCAGGGTTGGCGTCATTTATTGTTGAATTATTACCTCGGTTGGTAAATTCTGGCTCGATTACACCTGGTCAATTGCTTGACACAATTCCAAGAATACAAGAAGAGGTTAATTTGAGAAATGGACGACTGAAGGATTCATATTGTCCTGGGGGCAGTAATGGTAATGATGCACAGGATTTTGAAGGTGATGAAGGGAATGCCATTGAAGATGAGAATGAAAATTATTCTGATGACATTTATAAAGAGGATCCACCTTCATATGTCAGACCAAAACCACATGAGGTACAGCTTCCAGAAAAGATTGAAGTGCCAGATTTGGTCAAGACTCCTGGAAAGAGCCACCATTGGAAAGAGGGAGAAGAATACCAGAAAGACAATGGTAAGCAAGAGAAACTGAATAGAATCAAGTATGACGGAAAACAAGGAGTTAGTGAAGGCAGATTACAAGTTGACCGAGATAAGCAAAATAAAGTGAATGGGAATCGACCATATGTTCAACATCCCAATTCAAATCTGACAAAGTTAAGAAACATGTTGCCAAACGATCAGGATCAATTTTTGAAAGAACGTGCCAAGAATGTGGAAAACTACAAAGAGGTTAAAGATGGGTTGCCCACGAATCCTCATAAAGGATTGATAGGTGACCATTCGCGGTTCAACAATCCAGAAAAGTTGAGATCCATAAGACCAATTTTTCCGAAGGGGAACTTAACTAACAAAAATATGAAGACACCGTATCCAAAAGTGAGAGTGTTTTATGATGGAACATTTATTCCAAATTATCCAATTGATTTCAAGCCACCAATTGCTGGCAATCCTTCCGGTGGTGACGTTAACACGAACCACCCGATTGATAATAAACAACTGGTAACAGATATGCGTCCTTCCAATAAAGTTAATGCAAACAATCCCAGTCCTTATGATTTACCACAACCATCTAATGTAACTAATATAATAAACTAAAGAATGTTTTTTTTTTTTGCTGTTGATGGTGTTTTTTTTTTTTTACATATATACGACTTTAGTTGTTTCACTCTTTACAATGTTTTGTTGAAAGAAAAAGTTCATTGGTCAACATATCTATATCTACAAAGTATGGTTTGATAATATATGATTTTTAGTAAATGTTTTATTTTTAAAAAAAATGAAAAGCTAAATGTAATCTTAATGATACAAGTACCTATTTTATACTATACTGTACGAACGAAAAGCAATTTGAACTGAAAGAAAGTTTAAGTTAACTTAAATTTACAATGCCAACAAAGCAGCAGCAACCAAGGCGACGGAACCAGCGGCGAATTGTTTGGAAGCAGCACCTTCGAAAGTTGGAATTTCAGTTGCGGCAGTAGCATTAGGAGATGCGCTTTCTTGAACTTGTGGGACAACTGGTGCGGAAGCTTCTGGTGCTGGAGCAGATGCTTCTGGTGCTGGAGCTTCTGGAACTGGAGCAGATGCTTCTGGTGCTGGAGCTTCTGGAACTGGAGCAGATGCTTCTGGTGCTGGAGCTTCTGGAACTGGAGCAGATGCTTCTGGTGCTGGAACTGGAGCTGGAGCAGATGCTTCTGGTGCTGGAACTG
>JAKTVH010000477.1:0-12705 GCA_030557105.1 Candida frijolesensis | reverse complement strand
TTAATTTAATTCACTTGCTTGGGTTACAACTACCAATTCGTTCTTGTTCTTTCATTAATATCTTACATTAACAAACGCCAAATATGTCAGAGACATTAGGTGAAGAATATTACCCAGCATTTGCCCCATTTTTAGGATTTGCTGGTTGTGCAGCTGCCATGATGTTATCGTGTGCTGGTGCAGCCATTGGAACAGCAAAATCCGGTATTGGTATTGCTGGTATTGGTACTTTTAAACCAGAATTAATTATGAAATCATTAATCCCAGTTGTTATGTCTGGTATCTTATCTGTTTACGGTTTGGTTGTGGCGGTATTGATTGCAGGAGGGTTATCACCGACAGAAAATTACTCATTATTCAATGGGTGCATGCATTTGGCCTGTGGATTGGCCGTGGGATTTGCCTGTCTTGCATCGGGTTATGCAATTGGAATTGTTGGTGATGAAGGTGTTAGGCAATTCATGCACCAACCAAGGTTGTTTGTTGGTATAGTGTTGATTTTGATTTTTGCCGAAGTTTTAGGATTATATGGTATGATTATTGCATTGATTTTGAATACAAAAGGAAGTGGTTAGAGAGCAGGTAGGTCTTGTGTCTACATTAAAAACAAAAAAAAAAAAAAACTACAAGTATTATACAATTATCACAAACTTTTATATTGCCTCTGTAGGTAGATCGTACAAATGAAAGTTAAAATGAGCCTGGATTTCTAATCGGTTTCCATTTTGTCATCTTCTGTAGCGACTGGTTCGGTTTTGGTATTGGAGACGTCTGTGCCAATCGTAACATTACCCGAATCGTCGATATATTGGGCTGCGTTTTCTTCCAAATATTGCACAGATCTATCGGAATCTAAAAATAACATGTACGCTCTTTTGATATCTTGTAACTCCACGCTTTTACTTTTCTTCTTCAAGGCAATTTGTTGAGAGACTGAAATCAAATTAGCGGCGTATCTCAAACTAGTTTCTTGTCCAATTTTAGTCAACAACGATAATGCATCACCTGACAACTCCACTTCTTCTTCGTTTGCTCTGATTGATAAGATGGTTCTAATCTCGTCCGCACTGTAGGAAGTGGTGTGAATGGTGATTGATCTGTCCAACAAATCCATTGGCATTCCATGCGGCGATTTGTAATCAGTGCCTCTGATTCGAGATATTCCACGATTGGTAGCCATAATCACAATGGGGGAAAATTCATCTTCCAAGGCTCTATTGATGAACGAGAAACATTCAATATCCAACATGTGCACTTCGTCGATAAACAACACCCCTGGAACAATCTCTGCCTTCCCTTCTTCTTTCCATTCAGCTACTTTAGTGTTGATCTGATCACGCACTTCTGGTCTTATTTCACCGGTATCACCAGAAAACAACGCCAAAAACCCTTGTTGCCTTGAATTGATGACGTCGATTTCGTGTAACGAGATAGTGTGCACAACTTCTTTCCTCTTTTGTAATTCCCCTTCTGGACACTGGACAAACTTTGTTTGTGGTCCCATAGCGTCATAGTCTCTGGCTCTGGTGAAGGACCTACCCAATTTGGTGATTTTGCCTGAAGCCTTATCGATAGATATGACATCTCCTGCCAATACTTTTTCTTTGGTCAATCCTTCAATCATCTTATTACCCAATTCGTAGATGGTTTCCATATCCGTGGTTTTTATAGTCAACTTACCTTGTTTATGGCCACCAGTGATGGTTCTATCCACCTGGATCTCGACGACTTCTCCTTCTATGATTTCTGCCTCTTCTTTGATTCTAATCCCAATTGATTTTCTAAAAGCTTGTATCAATGCTTCTGTCTTGGACAATTCAAGCGAGTATATTTCAGACGCAGCCAATGCCGTGAATGGAACCTCGCTGCCCAAGTTTTGTGACAATGCCATGGCAATTGCAGTTTTCCCCGTCGATGGAGGTCCGGCAATCAATACAGCTCTTCCAGCAATCTTTCCCGCCTGTACCATTTTCAAAATGACACCGGCAGCTTTACGTGCCTGCAATTGTCCCACCATTCCCTGGGCGTTTTCTTTTGGTTGTAAATTGTCATCCAACCCAAGACCGGAGATATGAGAATGTGCTGCTATTAAGGACAATCCTGAAACATCACTAGTGGTGACTTTCGTGGTGATAGTATTTGTTGTTGCCTTGAAGTTGTTAGTAAATGAAATACATGGATTATGTGCGATAAGAGTACCATACATACCATTTATAAGTGGTTTGTCGTTTGTCAGATGAGCTGTGTAGGTTTGTTGTTGATGGGATTTTCAGGTGTAGGTTTTTTTTTTTTTTTTCTCTCTTTTCAAAAAGGTGAAAGACACGACTATCTCGTGCATCTATAATGAAATCGATGGGGAGAAAGAGAGTACTGGGTAAACTGTACATGAATACTAGGTGAGGTGTATAAGGGGTACCATGAAAAAGCTTACCTATTAATTGTTTGAACCGTTGCTGCCCCAAGTCGAGCAGCACTGGCGTTAGAATGTTTCACATAAAGTATGGATTTGAGGGGGGGAAGAAGAAAATAACCTACATGCAATCCATACATCTAATGATGTCATATATACACCTGGATCATCCGATAGACAGTGCACGTTGAAAATTTCTGGTGTACTCGTGTTGTGTGTAGCTAATTTATTCCCATCTGCTTCATTGTGCGTCAGAGGATCACAATAGCCCGACATCACATCACCAAACTCCACGATAGTAATTTTTTTTTTCTGTTCTTTCTCGCCTAGTGTGGAAGAATATTCAATCATCCGAACGAGTTTAGTCCGTCAGGTGGTGTTTCAGGGCGAAAAAAAAAAAAAAAAATTAATTAATTAAGATAGTCACTTGAAAATATAAAAGTCATCTACTAGAACTCAATTCATATTCAATAAGCGTTGTTTTTTTTTAAAAAACCATAACATAAAGCTCAATTTGATTTTTGAAGTTTAAAGATTTCCCTGAATTTGTCCCATTGATTATGATTTCAATTGTTAATGGTACTTCTACACATGCTTTGGTTGCTGGAAGCAAAGAATCGTTGAGCCATGCAATCAATTTCTATACCAATATCCTTGGTTTGTCCGTTCATTCCGAAAAAGACGATTTGACGTATTTGTCAAATGAGGATAACAAGATGATAGTGAAGATTAAATTGGATTCCGAATTGGGGTTAAGTCCTGAAAAGATTGAACAAAGAAAAGAAGATATCATTTCTAAATTAAGTATTATTGACTGGAGATCATTGGATACCACGAACGTTTTCAAAGTTGATAATTTAGTTGCTTTGATTGAAACATTATCCACCTACAAATACACTTTACAGATTACGCCCAACGAATTGTACCCCAATGAAGTTTACTGTATCGATCCTTTGGGCTATATCATTGGTTTCACTGCTTGTGCGGAACCATTGACACTCGTGCCTCCTTTGCAAAAGGGGAAACCAAAATTTGAAGGTATTGCCTCGAATTTAATGTCCACATCCGGCTCCCAATCCAGATTAATTGAAGAAGTCAAACCGGCAAGAAGAAATATCGCGGTGATGACATCTGGTGGTGACTCTCAAGGTATGAATGCTGCGGTGAGAGCAGTGGTGAGAGCAACCATTTTCCGTGGTTGTAAGGCGTTTGTCGTTAAAGAAGGTTACGAAGGTTTAGTTAAGGGAGGACCGGAATATATCAAACCAACCAGCTGGCAAGATGTCAGAGGTTTCCTTGCCGAAGGTGGTACAAACATTGGTACCGCTAGATGTATGGAATTCAAAGAACGTTGGGGTAGATTGTTGGGTTGTAAGCATTTGATTCAAGCTGGAATTGATGGATTAATTGTTTGCGGTGGTGATGGTTCTTTAACTGGTGCCGATTTATTTAGACACGAATGGCCATCTTTGATAAATGAATTGAAGGACAAAGGCGAAATCACTCCCGATGAATACGAAAGACACAAACATTTGTATATTTGTGGTATGGTTGGATCTATTGATAACGATATGGCCATGACTGATTCCACTATTGGTGGGTACTCTGCTTTGGAAAGAATTTGTCGAGCTGTTGATTATATCGACGCCACCGCCAGTTCGCATTCTCGTGCGTTTGTTGTTGAAGTTATGGGTAGACATTGTGGTTGGTTAGCGTTGATGGCAGGTATTGCTACCAGTGCCGATTACATTCTCATTCCAGAAAAACCAGCTTCTTCTAAAGACTGGCAAGACCAGATGTGTGACATTGTTGGCAAGCACAGAGCAAAAGGTAAGAGAAAGACCATTGTTATTGTTGCTGAAGGTGCGATTACTTCTGAATTGAAACCAATTTCATCTGAAGACGTTAAGAATGTTTTGGTTGATAGATTGGGTTTAGATACAAGGATCACGGTTTTGGGTCATGTACAGAGAGGTGGTACTGCCGTTGCCTATGATAGAATTTTGGCTACATTACAAGGGGTTGAAGCAGTCAAGGCTATTTCCGAATTGACTCCCGATGTTCCGTCTCCGTTGATTGCAATTGATGAAAACAAGATTTGTTGTAAACCATTGGTTGAGGCAGTTAAAATTACCAAATCTGTGGCTGCTGCCATTGAAGCTCAAGATTTTGACAAGGCCATGTCACTCAGGGACCACGAGTTTAAAGAACATTTGTCTAACTTTATGGCCATGAACTCTGCTATCCATGATGAACCAACATTACCAGTAAGTAAACGCAAAAAGATTGCTATTGTCAACATTGGTGCGCCAGCTGGTGGTATGAATTCCGCAGTCTATGCCATGGCTACGTATTGTATGTCTCGTGGCCACACCCCATATGCTATCCACAACGGGTTTGCCGGTCTAGCTAGACATGAATCGGTTAAGCTGATGAACTGGATTGACATTGAAGGGTGGAATAGTATCGGTGGGTCTGAGATTGGGACCAACAGACAAACTCCCGAAGATACCGATATCGGTATGATTGCACATTATTTTGAAAAGTACCAATTTGATGGGTTGATTATTGTTGGTGGGTTTGAAGCGTTTGTTTCATTAGAGCAGTTGGAAAGATCGCGTGCCATGTACCCTGCATTTAGAATCCCTATGGTATTGATCCCAGCTACCATTTCGAATAATGTTCCGGGTACTGAATACTCTTTGGGTTCTGATACTTGTTTGAACTCATTGATGGAATACTGTGATATCGTTAAACAATCGGCCTCTGCTACTAGAGGCACTGCGTTTGTGATTGATGTTCAAGGTGGTAACTCCGGTTATATTGCTACTTTTGCTGCATTAATTAGTGGTGCACAAGCATCCTATGTCCCAGAAGAAGGTATTCAATTGGCACAATTGGAAAACGATATAAATTCATTGAGAGAATCGTTTTCCATTGAACGAGAAATGACCAAATCGGGTAAATTGATTATCAAATCAAGCAACGCCTCCAAAGTGTTGACACCAAGAGTTTTGGTTGATATTATTAATGCCGAAAGCCATGGTGAGTTTGATACCAAGGCGGCTATTCCAGGTCATGTCCAACAAGGTGGTTTGCCATCACCAATAGATAGAGCTAGAGGTGATAGATTTGCCATTAAAGCAGTGCAGTTTATCGAAGAGCATTGCGATGATTTGGCTGATTTGAGATACGAGTTGGATTTCCCAGACGATGATAAAAAGATTAACAACACTGCTGCGGTGTTGGGGGTCAAGTCGTCTCATTTGAAATTTACTTCGATCAGACATTTGTATGATTTTGAGACGGAATTGGGCAGAAGAATGCCCAAGAAGATACACTGGAGCGTCACCAGAGAGATTGCTGATAGGTTGGTGGGCAGAACCAGAGTAAGTAAAGTGAGTACGGAGGCGTAATCCGAGTAAAAAAAAAAGTATGAAGTACGAGCAAGTAGATGTGTAAAAAATGTATAATAGAATAGAGGGGGGGAAATACCAGAGAGAAGTGCAAAGGAAAATAGGTTTACAGAAAGTAGTGCATAAAGACTTGATAATATATGTAGACGACTGACTATTATGGGTTAAGTGTAATATTATGATATAGACTCTGTAGTATGTGGAATGATATAGATTTCTTAGTATTATCAGGGAAGTATGGTTAGTTGTTCAGTTAGTTCTATCTTGCAAACATCTGGGTACATCGATCACTATTTATAGTTATTCAATATTGTGATTAATCATCTCAATAGCTGTTGGATCCTTGTTGTGCCCAGAATATATTATTGATGTAACTGTATTCCATTAAGAAAGTGAGAAAACAAATATGTGAATTCGAACATGTATGTGTGAAATTTTTTTTCTTTTTTTTTTTTTTTTTTCAGATTTATACCCTTGGCAAGTACATCTCTCTCCCCACACATGTTGGTCCGATCAAGTACCAGGTTTTTGCCTGGATTTAGGCGATGGATAACTAGTGCTACGATGACGGACGTGACTGATTTAACTTATGAAGTGAGGAAATCGATGATTACAGCCAATGATGAACCATTTTATCCTTCAATATCCCAAGTAAGACAAAAATTATCCCCCAGTGAACGTATGAGAGTGAAAGAGTTTCGCAGGAAATTTGACCCACTTGAGAATGGCAAGCTGGTGGAGAGTTATCTACTTGAAGGGAGAATTGTGGCGTTGAGAAAATTAGGGAAAGCTATGTATTTTATTGATATAATACAAGATGATACCACGGTGCAAATCATGGCCACCAACAGACTCATGGGATTAACCACAGAGGAGTTTAATTCGATTCATGAGTTTTTCAAAATTGGAGATTACATTGCAGCAAGTGGACATGTGGGAAGGACTAAGTTGGGGGAATTGACGTTGAAGTTGAATAAACCAATAGAAATGTTAACTCCGTGTTTGAACCAAATACCAAACAGGTTGACTGATCGGGGTTCGATCAATACCAATAGAGTACTTAATTATTTGGTAAATCCGGGGTCCAAAAACCCAATTGTCATCAAGTCTAAGATTATCCAAGCAATCAGGCTGTTTTTGATCCAACGGGAATTTTTGGAAGTTCAAACCCCGATTTTGAGTGGGAAAGGAACTGGAGCCAATGCTACGCCGTTTGTGACCAAGGCTAAATCAATGGATGTACATCTTCGGGTGGCTCCTGAGTTGTGGTTGAAGAAATTTGTCATTGCAGGTTTTGATAAGGTGTTTGAAATTGGAAGTAATTTTAGGAATGAAGGTATTGACATGACCCACAACCCGGAGTTTTCCTCGTGTGAATTTTACCAAGCTTATACTAGTTTGGATGAGTTGATGGTGATGACGGAGGAATTGTTCAAGTTTGTGTATAAAGAACTAGGGAAGAAAGAGGAAATTGGGACATTCCCCAAATATGAGTTTCTACCTACGTTGGAATCAAGAACGGGGGTGCCACTTGACGATTTGTCACTTGATGGGTTGTTGCAGTATTATAAGAAATTGGGATTGGCTGTGCCTCTGCAACCAAACCCGGTAAAGTTGTTGAACGAATTGTCAGAGACGTATTTAGAGTCGATTTGTAAGGAGAAGCATTTGGACGTGCCGGTGTTTATATACAACCAGCCGGAGGTGATGTCGCCATTGGCCAAGTCCATTACA
This sequence comes from Candida frijolesensis, assembly GCA_030557105.1. Classification (NCBI taxonomy): domain Eukaryota; kingdom Fungi; phylum Ascomycota; class Pichiomycetes; order Serinales; family Debaryomycetaceae; genus Candida; species Candida frijolesensis. The sequence goes on along the minus strand of JAKTVH010000477.1, from coordinate 5,145 downwards.
CATTCGGTTAGTAGTGGTCATAGAATATCTTCCAGGTTTGAGTTGTTTATCAATGGGAAGGAGATTGCCAATGCATATGAGGAAGAGAATAGTCCGGTTGCACAATTGGCAAAATTCCAATTGCAACAACAAATGCAAAAAGAGTATGATGATAAAGAGATGTTGATTCCCGATGACAACTACGTCCAAGCAATGAATTTAGGATTACCGCCAACAGGTGGTTGGGGTTGTGGGATCGATCGGTTGGCCATGGTGATGAGCGGTGTGGATAGAATAGAAGACGTGTTGCCATTTGGCAACTTGTCGTCGGTGATGAAGAATTAGAAATTAATACAGTAAATGACGTTTGACTTGCTCGTAAACTACAAATGTAATACACGTAGCTGGTAGCACTCTTAGCATGTTTGCACTTATGCCTTTGTAGAACAGCCGTTGGTGAGCCAACTCTTTTATGACAGAAATGATGCTGGTGGGGGTATGGGCGTTTTGTAGTCTTGCTCTGACAACTTGGGTGGGGTACATTACCATCATGCTGATGATTTTGGAAGTGGCCAGGGCGTATAGATACTGGGTGGTGGTGATGGTGCGTTGTTGTTGTTGTTGTTGATCATTGCGCAGAATGTAAGTTTTCATGTGGTCGTACACGGTTATTTGCAAACTTGCTTGTAGGACTTGAAACATACTGGGGATTGTACCTTTCCAAAAACTGGAAACCCCTTCCTTGGCAAGCATTTGTTTGATGCCATCCATGGCAGACCGATACGCATGGGTGTCATGTCTTGAACTACCTAGTATTCTCGTTTTAAGCACCCAAATCGGGTTGGTTAGAATGGTTGTGGATACTCCTGCCAACACTGCTGAACTGAAATAGTTTAACGTGGAGTTCTGGGTGGATAGATGTTTTTTGAATTCGTTGTATAGGGCAAAATACACCCCCCATGCAGAGATGTTCCCCACGAGATTGGGCATGAGCCCTCGATAACACGACGAGATCCCATCGAAGTTGCGGAGAATTGAGCGGATCGAGTGTGTAGGGGATAGCTGTAAGCGAACCTTGATGATGTCCAACGGGTGGGTTACGATGGTGGTGCACAACCCAGCCGTCAATCCAGAAATGACGTCGATTTGAAAATCACCGGTCATAGGAACAGAGCAAAGAGTGAGTATGTGAATAAAAAAATTTTTTCTATTTCTCGGTTCTATATACACAACATTTTTTTTTTTTAGGCTGATGGGAATGGGGATAACAAGTTCAAAATCGATGGCTTGTTTGGACTAGCTGACCAACCGAGGTATAACACAAATGGAATGAATCCGTAGTGAGCAATGGTTTTGGAGTAATCAAGAAGCTTGACGATACGTTCTTTAGATTCGTCAGACAATGTGATGTAGCGTGAAGTAGGTACAGATGGCATAGGGGGGGGGAGTGGTGTGGAAAAGTTGAAATGTGAAATGTGAAAGTTGAAATGTGAAAAGTTTTTTCTTTTATGGGAAGGGAGGGAAGTTTTTGGTAAGGACACGACTGGTAGGGTGGGGGTGTGTAGTAATTTCCCATAACTTTGCTTAATTACACCAAGAAATTTCTCTTAATTGATTGAGTGAGAAGTAATACAAGTCACGTGACTTGTCCAAACTGTGGCTCCTCTGTCAGAAAACAGATAAATTGAATGCGTTTTTCCCTTGATCTCGCAAAAAAAAATCTTTTTTCGCACGATAATTTTTCACCATCACACGCACTATGACTTTAAGATTAGGATCCACCGCTCCAGACTTCCAAGCTCAAACTACCAACGGACCAATCTCCTTCCACGATTACGTGGGCAACAGCTGGGCCATCTTGTTCTCCCATCCAAGTTCAGAGACTCCAGTTTGTAGGTGCGTAATCACGTGACTTTCGATCACATGATCGAGTTTTTGAGTTCCTAGTTTTTTTTGCACCAAAAAATGGGGTTCTGAGAAGAATTTTTGCACCAAAAAAATTTTGCCAAAGGATCCAGGAACTTCTAAACTTGCAATACATTCAAAATAAACCTATACTAACAACGATAATATAGCACCGAGTTACCGGCTTTTGCCAAGTTAGAGCCCGAATTCACCAAGAGAGGGGTCAAGTTGTTGGGGTTGTCTGTTGACCCTGTTGAGGCCAATGCTGGATGGATCGACGATATGGAAGATATTAGTGGCACTAGAGTCAAGTTCCCAATTATTTCCGACTTTGACAGAAAGGTCTCTGTCTTATACGACATGCTTGACCATCAAGACGTCACCAACATTGACAACCAGGGTTTGCCATTGACTGTTAGATCTGTTTTCATCATCGACCCAAAGAAGACCATCAGATTGATTTTGACCTACCCAGCTTCCACTGGTAGAAACACTGCTGAGGTCTTGAGAGTTGTTGACTCGTTGCAAGCTGGTGACAAACACAGAATTGCCACTCCAATCAACTGGGTTCCAGGTGACGATGTTATTGTTCCAGTTTCCATCAACGACGACGACGCCAAGACCTTGTTCCCTAAATTCAGAGCCATCAAGCCATACTTGAGATTGACTCCATTGGATGTCAAAGAAGACAAGTAAAGCTAGTTGGCTTTTTTTTTTCTTTTTTTATTTAGTTGATTGAATATATTTCTTTTATTATTTGACATCGAAGTAGACCCTTCTGTTGCACAAAAGCGGGTCAACTCATATGCAACTTAAAAACATTACACAAAAACACCACCTGTTATTCCATTTTAAGAATTACCTCTTGCGCCACCACAGTTTGGGCAGGGTGGAGACCGAATGTTCGACTCATGCGTTGGATATTTGTAGAATATTTGTTGATACTTTCTTCACTCTTCACTCTTCACTCTTCTTCCTCTTCTATCACATCCAAACCCACATCCACTTCGAGATTTACAAAATGAGTGCTCAATATTTGCCAACTTACTACTACGGCACTGAAGTTCCAACTGTACCAGATATCACCATTGCCTGTCAAAATGTCAACAGAGCCACTACTAGACTTGTTTGTTGCCAATTTACCAAGGGGATCGACTTTGGCTTTTTCCAGGAATTGACCAACAAGGGTTCTGCATTGATTCGTCAATTGTCCAATTGCAAGTTGTATGCTCCTGTTGATGGCTTAGCTGGTATCACTGTTCGTACCGAATTTGTCGACCAGATTGAACACCCATTGCAGTTGGCCAGCTACATGAAAACTAACCGTATTGCTGATATTGTGGTCAACATCAACGGGTTACGAGTTAGAGCCATTTCAGTTTATGCTGACTGCTCCGATAGTATTGCTGTGGAAAAGTTGATGAATAATTTGAATGAAGCCTTGAAGTTGCATGCTTCTGGCCATGATGAATTGATGGTTATGGGCGATTTCAACCACATCATTGACAGGAATGATGGCGTTAGAACTGTTTCGCAAGATTATGAAAAAAGAGCTCGTCTTGCATCTTTTAAATTCCAAAGTGACCAACTGTTGATTGACGTTGCTAAAAAGTTAGAGCCCACAAAGTTTATGCCGACTGTTCGTACGGCAATAAGTTTGAGAAGAATCGATAGACTCTACATGTCGTGGAATATCTATCTTAAGTTGAATTTCTACAAACAGAGCGGAGATCGAGATGATATCATTGGGAACCATGCCAAGATTACGTTTGGTTTGAATTTGGAGAAACGAAAATCCAGATTAACTGCAAAGTTCGATATGCAACAGCAAGATAAGATTGTTCAAGAGTTGAAAGCGAGAGTTCACGAGAAGTACAAAAACTTCATGGCAAAGAGAATCGAAGCAAAAAGACAAGCTGCTATTAAACACAGAATTGAATTTCATGGGATGGCCAAATCAGGTGCTTTTATGGGTTCACCACCAACAAAAAAGAGAAAAATCATGAAACAAAAACAGGAAGCTTCCCAAAGACAAGAATCAGAAAAGGGATCTACGAAATCTAAACCAACCAAATATGATACTGAACATATCCAATATAAACCAGTTGAAGAAGTTCCAGGAGCATTGCAGAAGTTTATGGAAGAATTTCCTGAATATTTAAACATGGAAATTGATTCGGAAACATTCAAATACAACGAGGATCATTGGAGTGAAGCCGAAGAAAGGGCTTTGTTGATGCTTGTGGACATATATGGTAACCACAATTGGACCAGGATCTCTAACATCTTAGTAACAAGGGACCGATTAAAGTGCCGCATGAAGTACGAAGAGCTGATCAGTCCATATATCAACCGAAGCCCGATGACTGCGGATGAAGGTAAGAGAATTGCCATGCTCGTCAATGAGCATGGTAAAAATTGGGGCCTTATAGCCGATATAATCAACCAAAACAGATCCAAAAAAAGAACAAATGGCCAGGTTGCAAGATTCTTTAGATCCCTTGGGACTGAGAAGTCTCTCAAAAAAGTAGTCGAAATTCCAAACACAACTGCTGGTACATGGTCATATGAAGAGGACAAGAAGCTATTGTTCCTTATGTCGATTTATGGTGCAAATTATACAAAGCTAAGTGTTGAGTTAAAAAGATCGAAAGATCAAATAACACGTCATTGGAAACACGTCGTTTGTCCATTATACGATATTTCCAAATTTAGGGATGCTGAACTTGATATCATACAAAGAATGGTTAAAAACAGTCCACCAGAAAAAATTAGATGGACGAAAATTTGTCTCCAACTAAAAAACAAGCTCCAAATTGAACGAAGTCCTCAATTCGTGAGAAATAACTACAAAATAAATCTTGTTGAAAAGGCAGAAAAAAAGAAATTAGGTTGGAAATCTTCGGAAGAAGACTTGTTAAAACAGTTGGTTTCAATCCACGGTGATAATTGGGAAGAAATTGCCAAATTAATGGATAATAGAACTGCTGATCTGGTGAAAACCCACTACCAAGTTTTGATGCGTAACAGAAATGAAAATGGTCGAGGCATTTGTGCTGAGATTAAAGGTTTAATTGATGAATACGCCAAGGTAATGAGACACAGAAATGATACTGTGCGTGCACTCGAAATTGCTGAAAAACTTGGTGGTGGTGTTACTGCTGAACAAGTTAGTTCATACTTGTCGTGTGAAAAAGAAAGAGAGACTCGAAAAGGTTTCGATTCCGATTGGACTGAAAAGGAAGTTAAGATATTCAGAAG
>JAKTVH010000476.1:0-12741 GCA_030557105.1 Candida frijolesensis | reverse complement strand
TAATTTTTTTTTTTTGTTTTCTGTTTTTTTTTTGCATCTACGAATTGTCGTACAAAAAAAAAAGGTGAGGACTATATTTCAAGTAGGTCTAATGTGTAATGGAAGCAGATCGTTTACCCCCCAACACGCCTTTATGGGTACATAAACGTGACGCACTTGTAAGGACCAAAACCCAAAACGTGGTGAGGTTGAAACGTAAACCAAAGCCGGGACAATTTCATTTCTTCCAATCACCAACTTGTTTCCACCCCACTGCCAAGATATACTTGTCTACATGTATACATACATACGAGATCTTCCGGTTACTAGTTCAGTCAAGTCCATTCTTGGTTCGTCGCTCTCTCTTTCCCTGTTTCTTGGTCTGGTCATATATCCATGTATATTTACATTAACAACTCAAACGAGTATAACTCAAAACCATAGCAATTCTGTAAGCTCAAAATCTTCTAAAAAACTAAGACAATACTTTATATCTTTGAGATTCTTGTTGCTGCTTGCCAACGGTTTCCAACTATTGAAATCTTCAATTAAATCAACAATCAACTTCAAGCTATTGATATGTTTTATCCTCATCAAATCCTGAAATAAGCTTCGCAAGTTCCATGGTAATAAGTTATAAAAATTGTCATCTGGATTGGGCTTTGTAACATAATTGACTAATAACTCGTGTTCATTCTTATGAATCAAATTGGTAGTTTCTAATGAAAATTTAATAGCCTCATCATAAATTCTATCTTCCAAATACATTGGTCTGGATGATGAGGAGGAGGATAACTGAGTCAGCTCAAGTTTGTCACTTAAATCTCTTGTCAACCCATAATCATTGCAGTATCCAAGGTTCCTCATTAAGCATAAAATATTCAATAATCCAGATACAAATGGAATGGATTTCTCTTCCAGACTGTAAATATTCCTTCTAATATTTGCGTGTTTGAATTGCAATCCTAACGATGAACTCAAAGGTATAAAATTCAAATCATCCGAGTTGCCGGTAAATGTGATCTTGACATTATTTTCAATCAAAACCTTCATTGATTCATTCAACTGACTCGCAAGTTTGCTATTTTTGTTATTAAATTCAAACAACTCTCTAATTATCTCATTCTCACTACTGGTGAATGCTCGAACCACCAATTTTGAATCAATCCCTTTAAGTGGTCCATTTAAATTCCCATTTATACACAACAACCCCAAGTATTTGATTTTTTGTAGTTGCTGGAATTCAATCAACATTTGCGAAAATAAGCAAACTGCCAAATTACACGATGTCCCATAGCTTGCCATAAATATAAATTCACTGTTGTCCAATATTTCTAGCCAATTTTTCAATAATTTCATGGAGTTCTCAATTCGATCATTGATTTTCCCTTCACCTTCAATTGCCAATGTCTCAATCATATAGTCACCAATGTTAAAATCCGGGTTGTTCTCTTTCAACCAATTCACAACGGCTTTCGATGCTTTATTTACAAACTTGTTGGCGTTCCCAGTATTCGTTCCAATTAGTGCCCGCACCATCTTATTTGGTAAAAATGAATGAACTCCAATAACTGTTATTCTTTTGATCTTCTTTGCCCTTGCTTTTGTAATATTTCTTTCCTTATACAAATGGAATTCACTCTTGTATCCACACACTACATCTTGTGAATAGATTCGTAACTTTGTCTTCATAGTGATCGTTCTATAATTATCCTCAAATAACGGATTAACTCGATTGCCATCGTCATCTTTGTTAAAACTTCCAATGCTGGACACACTATCCGGTCGATTGGTTCCGCCATTTATCGAGTTCTCTAAAATTTCTGTTGCAAGTAGTGGTTTCTTTCTTGAGTTATAAGTCACTGGGTTCTCTTCTGTTAATGAGTTAAACACCGATAGTTCAACATTCTTGCAATTGATCATACTCTTGAATATATAGTGATGTGAATCAAATTTGGACGATTCGATAGTTGCCTTTGCAGACTTGTATAATTCCAAATTCGATATATTGGAAGTGTCTTCTTCATCTTCTTCATGAACTCCCGTTGGTTGGGAGCCAGTTATCCAACCCCACCATGATGTCTGAGGTTGCGTATGGGTCTCTTTTGAATTCTGCAACAATGGTGATATTTCTGATTGCTCATCTGATCCTGTTGACTCGGGAGGGGCATTATTGGAAGTGTTTGGTGTAAATGAAAATAGTGATTGCCACCAGGAAGCAGGTTGTTCCGGTGGTGTAAATGGTTGTGTTTCTAGAATTTCAATCTGGGGTGGGCGTTCAACCAGGGCATGCTCTTCCTCTTGTGCTTGCAGTGATGTTTCTTCCACCACGACTGTTTGCAGGCTACTCCAGAAAATCCATGATGATATTCTTGTTTGCTGTACTTGAACTGAAACTTGTTGCAGCTGTTGGGGAGCTGGGTCATCGTTGTGAATGTGTTGCTTATCAGCTTGCAGATCTCTTAGCACAAGTTGTTGTTGATGGTGATCTTGTGGTAGAAGTAGTAGTTGTTGTTGTTGTTGCAGTTGGTCATTTTTTGGCTGTTCTTCATTTGTATTCCCCTCTATTACAGAGGACATATTTGAATAATTATTCTTATGAGTGGCAATCACAATCTGTGTGTGTTTCGATAAGAAGTCGTTACTAGGAAATAAATGCAATTTTTCTCCCTCGTACCAACCCAAAAAAAAAAAAACAAAATTGTGAAGTTCTTAGAACCTCGCATATCAACCAACAATAATAATTTATCCCCAAGTAACACATGCACTCAAAAAATGGCAACCAACTGGACCCAGAATATCCTCAAAGAATTGAACCTACGAGATGAAAAAGAGAAACAGAACTCCTCATACTTCATAGCTTTTAATCAATTATCCCAAAGATTATCCTCCACAGCTCCCACGGCAGCAACAGGGATCAGGCAATCCTCGGCAAATAGTTCATCAGCATCTTCCTCATCGCCGTCTCCTTCATTGACCTCCCCCAATTCAAAGCAGATTTTACAACCCAAGGATGATTTCATAATTAAAGAGAACCAGATTTTGAAAACGGAGAATAACGAACTAATCCAAAGTCTAAATCTATCGACTATAACCAACGAAAAATTGGAAGGGATAATTCACCAACAATCAACAATTATTAAATCACTAGAAAATAAGAATACCAAGTTGAAAACTAAAGTAGATGGGTTGGTGTTGGAGATTAAAGAAAAGAATAAAACCATTGAGTTGATTAATGACGAAATCTTGACTAATCAAATACAGTTTAATGTGTTGCGTGATAAACTTGATAAACTTGAGAAGAAGTAGTGTTGGAAGTTGTTTATCATGATGAATAGGTGGTCTGGAAGTATACTAACACCTGGTTACAACGTTTGCAAAGAAATACAAAGCGAATTGAATGTTATTACTAATAGCACATGGAGTAGTGCACTTGTTTTCACCAATATACAGGTGCATGTTGTTGTATAGTTCAATTTCAAATATGACTCCAAGCATGGATTTGCACCTGGCGGGAAGTTACATTCTTTCGAAGACGCAACATTGTTTAACTGTTAATGCAGTCTTTAAAGGGTATATGCACTAGAATCTCCTCTTACATAAAAAGTTAAATTCTCATTGTCAATTTCTATATTTATTATAACTAAGACATCAAATTGGTGTCATAAACTCATTACTTTTTTTTATATAATCTATTAATGGCAAAGGGTCTTCATTAGCTTATTTGGAGGTGTCCAAAACGTATCTACCCAAGATTTTACCTTCTTCCATCAATTTGAAGACTTCTGGTAATTCAGATAAACCAACAATCTTGATTGGACATTTGATCAAACCTCTGGAGAAGAAGTCAACAGCTTCAGCAGTGTCTTTTCTGTTACCGACGTAAGAACCTTTAATTTCAATGGATTTGACGACGGCATCAAAAACTGGGGCAGTGACCTTGGAACCAGCTGGTAAACCAACCAAGACAACTTTACCTAATGGTCTGACGTATTCGACAGATTGGTCAATGGCTCTTTCGGAAACAGAGACATTGATGGCACCATGTGGACCACCTTCGGTAGCCTTTTTAACGGCACTGACAATGTCTTTTTCTTTCAAGAAGTCAATGAAAACTTCAGCACCCAAGGATTTGACAAATTTACCTTTGTCTTCACCTCCGTCAATAGCCAAGACTCTCAAACCCATGGCAGCGGCGTATTGGACGGCCAATGAACCTAAACCACCACCAGCACCAGAGATAGCAACCCATTGACCAGCAGATAAGTCGGCAGTCTTCAAGGCCTTGTAGACAGTGACACCAGCACATAAGATTGGGGCTACGTTGGCTAAATCAGTACCAGCTGGGATTTTAGCGGCTTGGACAGCATCGGCAGTAGCGTATTGTTGGAAAGAACCATCGTGGGTGTAACCGGACAAGTCGGCTTCGGCACAGTTTGGCTCGGCACCTTGTTGACAGAATTCACAAGACATACAAGAACCGTTCAACCATTTAATACCAGCAAAGTCACCGATCTTCCAACCTTTGACGTTTTCACCCATGCCGACAACGACACCGGCACCTTCGTGACCACCGACCAATGGCAATTTGGTAGCCAATGGCCAGTCACCGTGCCAAGCGTGCAAATCAGTATGACAAACACCGGAGTATTGGACGTGGATCAACAATTCGTTGGCCTTTGGGGTTGGGACTGGGATGTCCTTGTATTCTAATGGACCACTGTTGGTTTCAAAGACGACAGCTTTTTGAGTTTTTGGGATAGTAGACATTTTATGAAATGTTCTCTTGGTGTAGAATGTAGAAGAAAAAACAGACCTGAATTGAGGTTGGTATGGCGAAAGGAGCCTGCTTTTATACACGTGTCGGAAAACAGTCGATTCTAAGCAATAGGGAGTGGGCAGACTCACATATCTTAAGATTCTTAATTTTGAAAATGATGCATGCATGGACGAAGGAAAATGTGCTAAAAAAAAAAAAATTTAACTGGTAACTATTCGGAAAGACCCACAAAAAAAGAAAGAAAAAATTAATACCGCACAATCACGAGAATCTTAGTTCTGGCTCGTTTTTTTTTTTCGCAACTGCGCAACTGGTGAGTGGAATAATTTCGTGGAGTGGTGTGAAACAAACCATAGAACTACAAAAAAATATTTCAGATTCCGGATAAATCAGGTTAATTAAATAGTACTCCAGAAACCAAGCTTGTACGATTTGTATTTGATAGATTACCAAGTGCTAGCACTCTTTGGATCCATTGCTCCGTTCCCCACACTCTGTTATCTCTATGGACATTAAATACCGAAAAACGTAGAATTTTTTTTGATTCTCTTACGGATCATTTCTGTGGTTTTTCCGATTTTGCTTGTATTTTTGGTTGTTGCATTTTATTTTTTTATTTTTTGATGACAGGTATCAATCCATATAACCCAAATCCTTGGTCACATGTTTAATGTGTATGAACAGCTGTTTTTTTTTTCTTCTCTCACTCATCTCTCTCTCTCTGCTTTTTCGTTTCATGCCCATGATGAATGGTTGTAATATGACCATAACCATCCCGGGGGGTGTATTAGGAGGTGCTGATCACATGTTTAATCAGGCGCAAAAATAAAATTGGTATGACACAAAGTTGGACAACATCGCACCACCTGATGCTAACACCGAGAATGATCGCTCAAAGTGAATTCCCACCAAAACTGATGGAACATATGGGAACGACCGCTCCGGAATTACCCTTTATGCAAATGCTTTTTGACAGCTGATAGTGGGACCCCAACTTGTGTCGTATTGATTCGGACAACTGCCTTACTTGAACCTATTACTCATAACTGGCATTTGCAAAGCACAGCCTTACGTATATCTCAGCTGAGGATAGATAAGCTTTATCTCTAGTCTTCGAAGGACCGATTATTGCTCTCAATGTTTGATATTTGGTGAGTCTCACTGGACGTATCATGTCATGAAGGAATATTCAGCAACCAGCACCTGAGGAACATCTCCAGCAATCAGGCAAGGTAAGATATATCGCCAATGGAGAATTGTCGACCGAACACCATTTCAAAAGGTTGTTGCTAATGTATTTCTTCTTGTTCGGCCATTGCAAAAATGACAGCCAGAAATATTCGTGATAATTTTGATAAAATTTCCCACCAAAAAATGAATTAGCGGATAAGATTTGTCGATGCGTTGTTTATTTTTTCAAAAAAAAGAACAATGTTATCAATGACAGCTATTGATCTGATATTTATAAGTTCCAAACGATTCAGAGCTCCCTCTCTTCATCCCTCATCGAGGCATAACCACTACAGTCCAATTCATATGGATAGCTTCGGAGGTAATGTCATACTCGTATTTTCTGAACTAAAAGTAAGTCTACTTACACAAAACCAAAGCGTGTTATATACCATTCTTACAATAAACTATCACGTCACCATTTCTTCGATTATCCCAATGAAAATAACTATTGAAAAATCTCTTGCATTCATGGTAGCTCATTCCCAACTCCTCATTTATCAAATGTTCCAAAGGTTGAAATATAACCAAGTGGTCTGGGTAGGGCAAGTCCCCACCCAAATAGGTTTCCAAGAACTCCTTAGGAGAGTCGTAGAATTGATCTGATTGATCCCTATAAGCTCTAATTTCCTTCAAACTTGGATTGTTTAAATGTAATGGCGGCTCACATGTCAAAAACCAAGCATTTAAGTGTGGATCGTGGAGATGACTTTGCCATGGTGTGGAATGACAAGGCGTTATAAACCCAATCGATGGAGAATTTTGTAGATAAGAAACGACGTCAATAACACCTCTTTCATGGACATTAGAGAAAAATAATCCAATCAACGCGTTGACAAAAATTCCAAGTATGACATATTTCGGTTTTAGTTTGGAATACCCTCTGGCTGTGAAGTACAACATAATTGGCTGCAACGGATAAATGAACCTAAACTCTTTATGCTTAATTAATGAGAATCCAACAAGGTACACAATACCAGTGATCAACAAAACACTTCTTTCTAATCCGTATAATGTCAACGGCAAATAAAGCATCAACATTAGCGGAATTGCCTGGAAAATATAAAAATGCCAGGGAGCTGTGCCATAGAATATTGATAGGTTTTTGATCACATTGAACTCGAGAAAGTTATACAATGGGAAAGTCAATCGCTTGTAAAAATAGTAGTCTAATCCCGTGTTGAGAGCCATGATGATAATACCTTCACAAATGGATAATATCATCCATTTGATCGTGACTCTTGTATTGATCAATAACCAAATACCTAAAGGAATCCAAATTAGTACGTTTGTAGGACGGATGATACAACTAACTAGGCCAAACCCCAAACTTAAATACCAGCTTGTGGTGATTTTCTTGTGCCACGGCCAGTATCTTAAAGCCAAAATAGTCAACACAGTTTCCAAATTATTTGAAAACGATCTTGTCGAGACATACCAATTGAATGGATTAAACAAGGAAAACAATAAGGTGGTCCATGCCAAGTTTTCACTACTGTAAACTTCAACAAATTTGTAAAGATTATACTCTCCAATGGTTGCTATCAAAGCACTTATAATCTTCGGAGTAACATGCACTAATGTACGATTGTCCCCTGCTAGTTTATAGCCTAACGCATAAATCAAAGGATGAATTGATGATCGTAATTGTTGTTTCCATTCCCAGGTCAAGTACCCGTACCCGTATACGAAATGATGAGCTGGTTCCAATGCTTGGTAAAATTCATCGGCCTGGAAAAATGTCTGAATTGCTAGGGAGTTGAGTAATCGGAATAGAAATATAAAGGTGAATAGTTTGATTGGAGATAGCCTTCGTGGAGATGATGTTGGTGATGATGATGTAGCCATGCTGCAATCCCAATTCTCCAGAATAACAACAAGAGCAGTCAAGCACGAAAAAAAAAATTACGATTCTACATTACCGTACGGGAGTAACATACGTTGTAGATGTCAACTCAGTCATATTATGAATCTTGAATTGTACTTGCACCATTTGGAAAAGAGTCATTTATATGTATCTATTGATGATATCAAACAAGCAAAGAAGGAATGTTTAGAAGCAGTCAAAAATTTGAATGCAATAGCAAAAGAATCCAAGAACCTGCCCCACCTAAAGTCCTTGTCCCAATTCACCCTTAATTACTATGACACGATTGGTAAAGTACCTAGTAGTGTTTCCGACAAGCTAAAATGGATATCATCTAAAATCACCCCTGACAACTTGTTCCCTCCAGTAATTCAGTTTGACGATAAATTGCACTCCAATAATGAGATTTTTATCAACAAAAATTCAAATTATGAGGACGCAGACCCAATACTCCAACAGTTGCCCAATGAGATAGCACAGTACAACAACCAAATTCATCTCAATTGGAGTAACAACTCTGAAGACTTGTCTAATCTTTATCAAGATATTTTACCCAATTGCTCATTTGTTTCATCATTCCTAGCAATCACTAATCACGATATTCCAATTATAAACATCATTAGCCCACACGAAAATTCAACCAAATATAAAGTGCAACTTCAATTCAATGGTGCACGTCGAAGTGTGGCTATTGATTCTAGACTACCGACAATGCTAAATTCAAGAAACTTGATCATAAAATCGTCCACAGATCCTGAATTATATTGGCCGGCATTAATAGAAAAATCGTATTTAAAAGTGATGGGCAACGGTTATGTTTTCAATGGATCCAATATGGCCAACGATGTATATTTGTTAAGTGGCTGGTTACCGCAGATTATCAAAATTGTCAATGGTCAATTACCGAGTAGTATTCGAGAATTATGGGAACTCAAGTTAAAGGGGAAAGTCATATTAGGAATTGGCACGGGATCGTTGAGCAAGAAATTGAGTACACAATTACATTTAATTAGCGAGCATGATTACATGATTGAAAGATACAATAAAGATGATGGGTCGATAATTGTGAAAAATCCCTGGTTGGGTCAGAAAACTCAAAGATTTATAAACATCAAGGATTTCACGTACTTCAGATACTTGTATGTCAATTGGAAACCAGGCAAAGATTGTTTCCTGCAAAATTTCTTATACGATGTAAAGAAGTATACCTTCAATCAACCACAGTTTACTATATCGACCATGGAAGAGTCTTGGTTGTTGTTGGAAAGACATTTACCTGAAGTGCAACAATGGATGGATATAAACGTTTTTAACACGCAACATAAGGTTATTTCACCCACGCAATATAAAAAAGTCCTATCTACCGAAACCAATAATCGGTTACAGTTGGTCAAATTACCACCAGGGATATACACCATTGTGATATCAACTAATAGACCAGGAAAATTCACATTGACTTCATTTGGAGGAAAGTTTAGCAAGCTGAAGTACAAGTATCCGCATTTTGAGAAAATTGAAGGTGAGTGGAATAGTGACACCAATGGAGGAAATTGGGCCATGTCAACATATACAGACAACCCACAGTATGATCTTGTTGTTACTGAGCCCACAGATTTAATCATTGGTATGTATGGGAATGGACAAATAAACTTCCATGTATTCCACAGTGACAAAAAGACAGGCCAAAAGTTACGTAAGTTTGATAAAACCAAATTGGAAAATTACCAAAACTACTCGCTCACTTTTCAACTACAAAGATATCGATTATCACCAGGGATATATAAACTACTAGCTTCCGAGTATGACAGGATTGAAGGAGACTTCCAGTTGGTATTCAATTCTAGCAACGCCATTCAAATTAGCAAAATCCCACAGAGTTTAGGATTATTCGTTAGCAGAACGTCTTTCAGTTGGCAGAACACCAATAGATGTAAGCTTTATTTTGAAACAACAAACTGCAACTCAAATATAACGTTCAAAATAAACTATTTTAATGATGGAAGTTCGAATTTTGAATTGCAAAACAGTTATCGTCCCGCAATTAGAGCTTCCCTATTTCATGCTACATCTAAACAACCCATTCAAATCAATGAAAATTTTGATGATTGCTTGTATGGCATCTATATCGACGAGTTGTTGTGTGAACCAGCGGAGTATATCCTACTTATTGAACGATTTGAAATTGGATACGGAAGGTGTGATGTAAAAATTGGGTGCAATTATAAAGTCATACTCAAGCCTACATAGTGTCGTGTATAAATGTAAAAAAAAAAAGAAAACTGGTATTATTTGTGCTGTGTGCGCGTTGATGTATTTTTCTTGCCAGGTTGGTTGGATTGAATTTTTCAAAACCGAAAATCCAAGCCTTGCGTCGACCAACTTGTTTTGAACAACAGCAATAACAACAACGGACATTCGAGAATGAGGTACTCAATCATACTTTTTATGGTCTCATTGTGGTCCATTGCATTGGGGGGACTAACTAATCAAGAATTGTTATCAATTGTCAAAAACAACAAACGCAAATTGATTCCATTAAACGATCAGAACTATGAATCTATCTTGAACGGCAAAAGAGATTATCATATCGTTGCATTGTTAACTAGTGAGTCACCAAATATCAACTGTATATTATGTCGTGAAATTGGTCCAGAGTTGTCGATCATTGCTGATTCTTGGTTCAAGGATCATCCAAACGGGTTGACTGAAAAGGAAGCTATCGTGGAAGATGAAGACGGAGAAGAACAAGAACCACTCAAAAACGTTTATTTTTTCAAATCCGAATTCCTTGAATCGAAAAAGTTGTTTGCTTTATTGAAATTGCAAAATATTCCAAAATTGTTCTATTTCCCTCCAACGGAAGCCTTGGGGCCAAACAACTACTTGACAGAGAAAGTAGAATACCAATTCTACCAAGGTGATCATAAAGACTTGATGAAGAATTGGTTTAGCAGTTTAACCAACCATGAGTTCAATTTGTATATTCCAGTCAACAAGACCAAACTCGTTTTTAATGCTGTTGGAGCCTTTATTGTTGTTCTTTTAACAAAAATATTTGCTAAACAAATTATAAACTTTATCACTTCCAGACTTATCTGGTGTGCCGGATCATTGATTGCTATATTGTTATTCACCTCGGGATACATGTTCAATCAGATCAGAGGTGTGCCATATCTTAACGAACGTCGTGATGGAACAGTCGAGTATTTTGCACCAGGTCAGCAAGCTCAGTTTGGAGTTGAAACCCAAATCATGTCATTCGTGTATGGTTTATTGAGTATTTTGGTTATCGTTTTGATTAAGCGTGTTCCAGAAGTCAAGGCCGACAGTGTTAACTTGTTCTTGGTTGTTGTTTTAAGCATTTTCATCTTTGTTATGTTCAGCTTGCTTTTGTCAATATTTGGTGGTAAAGCCCACGGTTTCCCATATAGATTCATAAACTTTTTCTAAAAATATACACACACAAGAAGACTATTCCTACTGCTCCAAATTGTCTAGTCTGCTTTCTATTTTGCCAACCGTGCGTAAGCAGTTATCCAACCTCTTTCTCAATTCTTTTATTTTGTGGAATTGCTCTGCTAGTTCCTTCTCATTGATAAATCCATCATCGACTAGCTTTTGGAACTGGTTTAGTTTATTCTCGATTACTTTCAATCGTGTGAGTAGAATTATTTGTGACTGACTGAGTGATTCGAAATTCTCATTTAAACTGTCGAATGAGCCACTTAATAAAGTATGTGCAATGAGTTCAATCTGGTGCAACTCCAGATGAATGTTTGTAGCCATTGTGGTAAGAAGTGTTGGGTTGGTTGGGTTAACTGGTATCGCATATTCTGCCTATTTTTTTTTTTTTTTCTGTTCCTACTGGAGCACCTCAACAACAACAACAATAACAACTCGCAGGAAATATTGTATCCGTGGTGCGAATTAGGAAGTTGCTAGAGCCGAAACTCCGACACACGACCTCGCGACACTCGCCACATGATCAGAGAACTTGACAATAGAAAATCTCACATGCTCAGAATGCGAGCAGCAAAATTATCACAGTTTTGACATATCGTTCCTTTCCATTAACAAAGAAGTATCTCTGTATCTTAGACGGTAACCAAGTAAACATTCCCGATCCAAGCACTATCTTGCCGTACTCCCTTTTAGCAACTTTATTATATATCCCAATCAGGACCATCAACTAGCCTTTCCCCCGCCTTTGTTTCCTGACTGCTGACAAGCTTAATTTTTTTTTTTTTTTTTAAAAAAAAAACCCAATATAAAAGATGGATCAGGACCTACATTCTGGGCACAACCAAAGTGAAGAAGATGAACTTTCAACTATTCCTATAGTCATGACCAAGACACAATTGGATAACATGGAACACAAGATTCTATATCGACAGATCAAATCTGTGAAAGCTGGAGAAACTGAACGATTCAAGATAAACTTCACGCCACATGCAGAAGGAGACGAAGTGATCATGCCGCCTACATTATGGATTAAAGTGAAAAACACCGAACCAGTGTCCAAGAGAGCAATATATCTAGCGGGCCCTTATATATTATACGTTGATTGCAAACTGCTGGACTATGATTCCAATACAAAATATTTCGTCACAGCCGACCAACCAGTGTTTGAACCACAACTATTGCCAGGCCAATCGTTTTATGTCCAGTTATCATGTCATACACTAAAGAAAAGTTATTCTTGGATTGTCGATGTTGTATCGCAGATTTTGTTCAACACTACAATATCTATAGATTTTGAGATCATGGTTGGTACTTCTAAGCAAATACTACACGAAGCATCATTCATTGAGAGAAACGTACCAAACTCGGACAAGATAGGATGTTTTAATAATTTGTTACATGTCGACAACTGGGACACTTTGGA
>JAKTVH010000475.1:0-12819 GCA_030557105.1 Candida frijolesensis | reverse complement strand
AAATGGATAATGGGGTTCACTTTTAATGAAAGGTATTCATTTATTGGTGAATTGGACATTATTCGTGCAAGCAAGAAAGGAGAGAGAAGGGGCGAGAACAGTAGTGATAGACAGATAAAGTTTGGTTCCTTGATTAGCTCTCATGCTTTTTTTTTCTTCGCTTCTGATATCTGTTAGTTAGCTTTTTTTTCTCCCCCTCTTCTGTTTTCCCAGTACCGCCACACTTGGCGCGCGGGATGGCGTTCAAGCAATTACTGCAAATTAAAAAAAACCAACCAAAAATACATTAAAGAAAAACGTTATACAGAATATAAATAAACACTTATTAATATTAATAAAATCAAGTTCTTTCAATTTATATTTCAAGATTATACAATCTATTTAAATAAATTGAAAAAGGTACCGACAACCTTATCAAGAAAAAAGTGTTAAAAAGTGAAAAAAAAATGAAGAGATATATAATACAAGGTAAATAATGCAATCATTAGCGACCACCTTAGACCTTGAAACCTCTTGATCTTCTTCTACCTCTAGCTCTTTCGAATTTTCTACCTTTAGACAAGATTCTTGGAGCTTTACCTTTGTGTGGACCGAAACCAAAGTGTCTGACGGCTTCTCTGGCGTTTCTTGGACCTCTGACAATCAAAGTGTTTTGACCTTTTGGAGCTCTCAAGGCTAATTGATCCAAAGTAATGGCTTCACCACCATTCTTCAAGATTCTGTCTTTAGCACCAGCGGTGAATCTCAAAGCAGCAATAGTAGCTTTTGGAAATTCCAACAATCTGTTGTCATCGGTAACAGTACCAACAACGACAATGGTTTTTTCAGAAGAACCTTTTTGTTTCAAAGCTCTAGAGATTCTGGAAACAGAAACTGGTGGTCTGTTGATTTTAGACAAAAACAAAGATCTCAAGATAACTTTGTTGAATGGAGCATCGGTACGACCTAGATAAAATTAATGTTAGTATTTTTTATAATTCCATATGAGATCTGCTCAGAAGACGCACAATATTCACTTTCAACGAATGAAGTGATAAAGTACTCGCAGAATGGTTTCAATTGTTATTCGATAACAATACAGTGACTCGATGGGAAATAGTTGTATATCCCAGAGCAAATGAACAGTATCAGAAAAGTTAACAAAGTTATTAATGTATCGCATACTTGTAATGATTAGTTACCCTCATCAGACTCCCAAATCTTTATGTTTCCTTGATAGTATCTTTACTATCTAAATAAAGATTATTAATTGTAGGGGTTGTTGATGATTTTCTGCAACATTAAACAACTTGTGCTTTTTTTTTTTGATAAAACTGTTCGAAACCAATCAAGTCACACCTTCAAGGTGTGACGCTTTCATTTCTTATTCTTCATATGGATTCCAATGAAAAGTAAAATATTACTTGTCTTCTTCTCTAGCTATGGGAATGGATGGATGTGTTACATACGAGCCAAGAAGGAGTATAATTTGACTAACAATTTCAAGTAAACGTTGTCAGATTTTGGAGCAGTTCTTTGACTTTGTCTAACGTGTTGTTTAGTGGTGTGATCTCTACCCATTTTGTTTGATGATTCTATTAGATGACGAAGGAAAGAAGGAAAGAAAGTATGGGATAAATTTGTATAGACTGAAAATTTTTTGACCATTATGGTGGTGCGAAGAGACTGTGTGAGAGAGGACAAAAAAAAAAAAAAATCCACAGCAGAAAAAAAAAAGTTGATTAATAGGGTTACAACCCTAAATAAAATGTGCCGCACAAATTTCCGAAATTGGTAATACCATGTTTTGTCCTAGAGTCAAGATTAAGATTATCCCACAAAAATCATCGACACACGCTTGCGCCAGTATCGATATCATTCACATAACAGAAGTCTTTATCACTCCACGTTTTTGAGTATTATCATGGCACAATTAACACCCATACGAGGATTCACGAATACTCCAACTACAAGAACAATATGTGTATTATCCACAATCATTCCGCTAACGCTATCAATCGTCGGAGTTAAATACTTGGTTAAATTTGCCGTTGACCCATACATTATTGAATATAACCAATTTTGGAGAATCCTTTCATATCAAATATCCGTCGTGAATGAATCCGATTATTTGATAACAGTGTTATTATGGTTTCAGTATAAAGTTTTGGAAAGGTATTATGGATCAAGAAAATATTTGAGTATAATCACCTTGTTTTATTTGTACAACTCCGTGGCATGTCTATTTATCATGAGTTTGGGACAGTTACTAATATATTATATTATATTCACCATAAAAGTGTTTATATTTGGATGGAATCCCGAAGACATCCATTACCAATTGACATTTTTGAATGAAATCACCCCAGGGTCCTTGGGAATAATATCGTCATTGTATGTTTGCTATGGAACAAATATCCCTGTATCGTATTATTTTAAGATCTTGCTAAAGAAACCGAAAGATACCGAAGGGGAAGGAGAAACACTGCTGGACGAAGCATCGAAGTTGTCACCAAGTAAGGAATTGAATTTGACCAACATGTTCCCAGTGCATATATTGTACACACTCTTGATATTGAATAATGGAATACAATCAATCATCCCATGTTGTGTTGGGTTGTTGATTGGTAAGTTGCACATGTATGAATTACTTCCTGGTGGATCATCGTGGTTGATACCCAACTTTGTTTTCCAGTTGTTCATTAACCCATCAAGACGTATCAAGAATTGGATTTACATTATGAAGAGAAGACTCTCAAGATACCAAAGACTCAACAACGATGTAGAAAACGATGTTGCTGCCTCATCAGGAGTTGGACGAGCAGGTGAATCAGTTATTGACGAATCACAGCTCAATGAGGAACCAGATGACAATGACGAAGTTTTGGATGAAGCAAGACAACAGGAGAGTCAGATCAGAGCTGAAACTCCGGTGAGACCCTTGGGTAGTCAATTTCTTGATACATTCAGATCATAGGTTTATACATCTAGTAATATATTATAGAAAAATAACAACAGAAAAATCATACCTATACAAATAGTATACTAATTTGCTTTTGACGTTGCCTTTGCCTTTTCTTTCTTTCTTCTCTCCACGTCCCAATTGTACAATCTTGCCGTGTTGACTTCCATCGTGGTTATATTTTCTTTCAAGAATTCCAAATCTTCAGTAACGATTTTTAATTGTTCTTGATTTTTCTTCAATCTGTCATTGAGCAATTCCGTAGCATCCTCCAAATTATATTCAAGCATGACTTCAGCACCAAGCCATAAATACACTGAATTTAGATTTTCCACATCAACAGTAGCCTTACTATATAACGTATCGTTTAATTCATAGTTGGTTATCATTTCCTTATCATTGTTTTCCTTTTTTTGCTTGATGAGTTTTATAACAGATAAATTTTTTTCAATATCAGGGATTTTGATCTGTAAATCGGCCAATTGTTGCTTTTTGGACAATTCCATGTATTTATATTGCTGTAATCTTTGTTGGAACAATGACATAGTAGATTCGAAATCGGTATCTGGGTTTTTAATCACATTGTCGACTTTTTCAATAAAGGGAGCTTCTGGAATACCACGAGGGTTGGTGTTCTTAGGTCTAGTGGAGAAGGAGGTTAGTAATTGATTTCGAAGTAACGGAGTTAACTGGTAAAGTTGATTTAAAACATATTGTTGACATACTTTAATAGTTCAGCCATGGCAGCGATGTGGTGTAAGGTGCATGAATATATCTGGAAAATTCGATTCGCAATTTTTTTTTTTTTTGCCCTACGATATTGGCAGTCCCCAACACGTCCAGGCGACAGAAGTGGTACAACATCAAATACGAACCGTGCAGAACCAACTCTTATTCAAGATTATAGTTGGATTGGCATTAGATGATTAGAGATACTGACCGAGATATTACCAGTTACTGCTTGTTGATGTAGACTATTCACTTCATAGTGTGAGTTCAACAAGTACTAGAGTGTGTAACCTACATGCACGAAACCACTCACTTAGCAAAAACCATTCACTTCTATTGCATGGGTTTACATATCATGTAGGCTGTAACCCTGTCGTGAACCTTTGGCTATCTAAATTTTATGTGTGATTTTATTGCTACCAAACCCAAACAGGTTGAGCAGTAAACCAGAAAAATCTGGAGAACCACTACAAAGAAAAAAAAAAAAAACATGATATTTCACGCCACCAATTAGTTTTCACAACCAAAAACACCCTTAAATTCCAAATGGATTCAGAGAAAGTAAATCAATTTGTCATCAACGACGCCATCTATGCCGGCAACATATTATTAGCCAAAAAATTAATCGAGGAAAACCCAAACGACTTATACAAGAAGGACGATGATGGACGTACATCACTTCATATTGCCTGTTCACTTAACAATGCCGACTTGGTTAGTTTCATATTATCCAAAACCTCTAAAGATTTAGACATAGACGAATACACTGATAATTCTGGATGGACTGCCCTCCATGTCATTTCAGCCGTGGGGAACGTGGCGATTTTCGACCAATTGATGCATTTGGATCCACAGCCTGACGGCAATTTGCAAACCAGCACAGGCACCACATGCTTGCACATCGCAATCGGCAAGAACAATTATGAAATAATCAAAGAATTGGTGGAGACATACAAGGTTAATTGCCGAGTTAAAGATAAGAGAGGCTTGACCCCACTTCACAGAGCTGCTGCCATCGGATCGCAACCTATAGTCAAATTATTAGTTGAAAAGGGGAAAGTTAACGTCAATGTCAAGGATTCCGATGGTCTCACCCCCTTGGACGAGGCTCTTTCGGAAGGGCACGGTGACGTTGGGGTGTTGTTAGTCAAGTTAGGGGCCGACCCTGAAGTCAACAAGGACGTGCATGTGGATGAAAAGGTCGCCAAGTTTTTTAGAGAAAACATATAAAGTCATTTCTAAACGAGATACCCGAAAGGATTTATAGGTCATCTATATTCGAATGCATGTATACAGATATGTGTATATAAAAAGTAAAAAAAAAAAAAAAAAATCCTTGTCTTTATCATTTAAGAGAGGTGCAAAATGGATGCCAGAAAGTGATAAGTCATGGAGTATGTGGGGCGTATGGGTGTGGGTGTGTGTGTCTGTGTGACTGGTTAGGTGGGGGTTCGGCCGAAGCAAAATGGACAGAGATACCCCCGTGATCAAAATCTAGTAACTAGTTTTTTCTTATACGCCTTTGTTGCCGGTGATTCGGTTGGTCATTCAACAGCTAGCAGCCGTGTAATTTAGTTTGCTAGCAAGAGAAGTCGGTTTTTGAGTAATATATCGAAATCCGGAATCTAATTTCAATTTCCGATGACCCCTTGGAGGTTCGGAACAAGTGGCTAGAAGGACGGAAGTCTTAAAAACCGGGATTGCATAATTTGAACATGCAATGTATCTACATCACCATAACCACCATTTGACAACATTTGGAATCGATGAACCAAGCGAAATAGACGAAATATTGGATGTTTAACATCGATGATGTCACTGTCGCAATGACTGATGGCTGAGTAGGGGGGAGAGAGTTACAAAAAATAAAGAACGAGCGAAAGATTTCCCCCCCTTCTATTTCCACACAAATCTAGAAGATCGTTAAGAAAAAAAAAAAAAATACATCATCCTGTTGCACACCTGCACCTTAATCTTGCGAAATGGAAAGAAAAAAAAAAGTATTCGATTGCTCCACACTACAAACAAAATATGTTCCGATGACATTTCGTTCTTTCGTCATCACCGTTTAAACATGGCTCCACACACAGATGACAATAGCTCCACACAAAGGGGACGGCCCAATGGCACCAACCTGGTACCTTTCCACCCAATATTGTGCAGTCCAAATGGGAGTCTATTTTAAAAATACTCGAACCAACAGAGCGAGGCGGAAAGTTTGATAAGATTATATATTTCTCCATAACTAATGTATTATTAATCTTTTACAATACGATTAACAAAACAACAATCGAAACAAAACCAAAGCCATAAGTATGTTCTTCGGGCTCTAAACCAGTGACAATCCTCGAGTTCACAGTTTGACTTTTCTCTTTTGTGTGTGTGTGTGTGTGTGGTACCAAAATTTTAGGTCGGGCGCCAAACAAAGAGTTTTGTGTCGTGCTCGGCAGGTTAGTGACTGATGGAAAATTTCAAGTGAATTTCCTATTTAGACTTTTTTCCTTCCCGAATAGCCCGTAATCAAAACATTCTGAAAAATACTGCAGCTGAAAAACAACATGTCTAACTCATGTTACACCTGCTCCAGCCGGATTATTCAACCTGTAGTAATCTCGGTAGACCAAGGACCATAACCCTTACTCGATTGAGTGGGTTTAATAACAGCGTGTTTGTTTTGTAATGGGTTTAGGTGTAGGTGTTGACTAGTCGAGCGAAAAAAAAAGCGGCTATTTGAGAGCAAGTCGGAATTGCTTTATAGTTTGCTTGTGTGCACGGAAGTCGCATTCTTTTTTTTTTTCTTCGTTTTGCTCTTCCACTTGTTCTTCTGATACTTTGCACGACCCGCAGATTGTGACCCACCTCTCTTAACTTGTTTGTGAGTCTCCCTTAATTGGAAAGAAGGAAAAACCGCATTTCCTTATTAATGTTATTATTGTTGTTGTGACTTTTGTAAAGTCTCTTAGTCTATTTCAAAAGTTTCCCTGACAATATATAATTGCTTCCACTTTCCTTCACCAAAAAAATTTTTATATAACTCTTGTAATTCCCTTTTCTTGTTTCTTACTTTTTTTTTTCCCCCTTTTCCTATTCTTTGCTTTATTCTATTTTATTTGATAAACCAATTGTCCATTCAAATATAATTCATATCTACTCATAGTCAATTCAATTCACAATGTTAGCTATCGGAGACGTCATTTTAAGAGCATTCAACTTTGTCTTTTTGGCAGTTGCCTTGGGTTTAACCGGTTCTCTTGCCGCAACCACTGTTAGACACCACAACCCACAAGTCAACTTTGCCGTTTTTGCTGCAGCCTTCGGTCTTTTGACTTCTTCAATTTACGGTGTTTTCGCTTACTTCATCTCCGCCCTCGCCTGGCCAGTCATCTTGTTCTTGTTCGACTTCTTGAACTTTGTTTTCACCTTTGCTGGTGCCACTGCCATTGCTGCTGCCATCCACGCCCACAGTTGTGGTAACCACACCTACGTTGAAAACAACAAAATTACTCAAGGTTCCCAAGGAAGATGTAGAAAAGCTCAAGCTTCTGTTGCCTTCTTATACTTTTCCGCTTTCATCTTCATTGCTTCCGGTATCTTCAGTGCCATCTCCCTCTTCAGAGGTGGTTTGTTCGGTCACAAATCTAGACCAGCCCCAAGAACTGGTGTCCCAACCATGTCTCAAGTTTAAGGACTGTGTGCGTGAAAGAAGAAAATAGCTACTAAAACAGAAAGAAGTAATCTGGGTTTTAGAAGATAGACGATTCTTAATTGATATCCCTACTCATTTTCACCATCCAATTAAAAAAAAATTGTCTTAAAAAAAAAAAAAGTATCATACCATCAGTTCCTAAATAAACAAAAAATTCACTTTCCTATCTAATCCTGGTTATTTTTTTCCCTACCACTAATTCATTATCTTGTAACATTGTCCTTTTTTTAAAAATTAATTTTCATCAATTCGGGGTTATTTGTTGAAGAGTTTTGTGTTGTGTGTGTGTTTTTTTTTTTCATGGAAAAATCCCATTTTTTCTATTAATAATACCGATCTAATGAGTTCTTGCTGAGCTAAGGATTTATTTATTCAACCTTCAGGTTTGCGTTTTTTTTTTTTATTCCTATATTTTTATATATATTCTTTGTTCATTCATCGTTACCTCTGTTATATATTAGTTTTTTTTATTTTAATATACTTATAATTGCTTAAACCAATCGATGTTTCTCCATGGAGAGATAATGTTTGCTCATCCCTTAAAATCCCTCGAAAGCATTTTGTGACCTATTATTTTTGCTCCGACTCTTGTATTGTATGGTACCGCATTGTGTGATGTTTTTTTCCTCTCTTTAGACCCAATGGTAACCTTTGCCGACGGGTAATCAACTAAATTTGGAGCCACATGAGTCCATACTAAATTAACTTGAAACGCTTATTGCCGTGAGGGATTTTCAAATTTCAATTGTCATTCACTCTCCCTTCTTGCCACTCCGCTTTAATTTTCAACAACTTCTCTTTCTATCTATATATATTTTGCAGCTAATTGTGTCTATATAACTACTATCTTCTCTTTCTTTGTTTCTTTTCCCTTTCGTATTGATTCTTTTCTGCCCCTTCCAGTGATTGAATAGAATTGTAAATATCAGCCATCTTTTTATGGTATTGGTCATACATAGCTTTCTTCTCACCAATTTGTTCACGAGCAAGGAACCTGTTTTCTTGACGGATATCTTTAAGGGCAGCCTTCTTTTCTTTCTTCAATTGATGTTTAACCTTGTTCAATTCTTGGCGTTCCCTATTAATATCATAAGATTTCTTATCTGGATTGAAATTCTCTTCGAATTTAGGTGCAAATGTAGCGATGGCAAGTGCCTTGTGGTGTTGCAATGCCAATGGTTTGCGGTCTTTAACCAAATTATCATGCAATTTCGTGAACCTGGTCAATAGTGGGCCCGTAAGGATGGCATTGTATTTTGTAATATGCTTTAATAAACTAATGAACGACTCAAGCACTTCAATTAGACTGGATTTATCTTTCCATAAATTGACACATTTATCCATCAAAGAAACCAATTTGCCAAGTAATAAGGATTTACTGAAATCTTCAGAAAACAACCCTTTCACAGACATGATTGATTGAATATCGTCGAATTTTTCAGCTTTGTGCATAGAAAATTGAACGTTGACATTATGGGCTGCTGCCTCAGAAATGGACAATAAGTATGATGCATCCAATTTTTCCGGCTCAGGAACCAACATGAAAATGGCATGTTCGATGAAATTTATCACTTCTGGGTCGTATCTCTTTGCAAATCTTTGATACATCAACAAAACATCTATCAAGAATACGCCTTGTGCTATGCTTGTTATGTTTTTAGGATGATAGATGATGATACTTAGTATCTCATTGATTAAGATCAAACATGGGGTAATGACAATGTGGTAATGATCAGATGAAGAGTATATGTAACCAATGATGACAAAAAAGACCAAGTCACTTGCTTTTAGGGGTTTGCTTGTTCTGCCTTGAATTTGTTTAATACGTTCACGGATTTTCTCTACCAATGCTTCGTTATATGTTTCAGCTAATTTTTTGAGAATCTTCACAAATGGTTCAAAATCTTGGAAATGGTCAGCAAGATGCAAGATGTAATCAAATAATATTCCAGCAAAATGTCCCATTTTCTCTTTATTACCTTGTCCCAAATTAGGTTTATAGGTGTTACAAATCTTTTTAATGTACTCGAGTTGTTTTGGAGGTTCAATAGCTGCCATCTCTTCTAAAAATTCTTCCAATGTAAATGGCATAATTACAGTTTGCAACTTTCTTGGTTTAGCATTTGCTTCTTCTTCTGCTTCTTCTTCCCCAGACACTTCGTCTTCATTGTCTGAGTCTTTGATAGTAAACCCATTTTCCTCATTATCACTACCGTCACCTGCCCAGAAATCGTCATCTAAATCGTCACCTTGCTTTTCTCTGTCATCGTCGTCATCAGCAAATCCTTCCATTCTTCTTAATCTATCAGCTTCCAATTTCTTCATCTTGTCTTCGTATTCTTTACGTAATTCCTCTTCTGTCTTGGTTCTATCAGCCGGAACTGCTCTTCTATCATATGTCAACTCTCTAACCTTGCTGTCATATTCAATTTGTTCTGGAGTCTTGGTAGAAAAAACATTGTTACCAGGGATTTTCCCTTGAATACTTCTTAAATCATTCATGACATCACCGAAATCTTCATCCAATTCGTCAATTTGATCTTGAGTCTTGGCAAATTCCTTTTGTCTTTGTTGTTTGTAAAACTTGGATTTGGCAATAATTTCCTTCATGACTTCATTCTTACTTTTCTTTCTAGGTGGTTGTAAACTATCTTCATCAACATAATTAATCGTCTCTTCATCATCCAACGACAACGCATGACCACCGTGCGTCAAAGAAAGTCCACCATCAAATAGTTCTCCTTCTCCATCCAGATCTTGTTCATCATCACTGGCCAAACTGAATACATTCTTCCTCTTAGAACTAGCGGCTTGCCTTTCCTTAGTGAATCTCGCTAACATCTTCTCTTCTTTACTCAAATGAGCATCATTTTCTCCAAAACGTTTATCCAAAATTCCTCCAGATTTACCATGTTGACTTTTTTCCAAATCATATTGCATCTTCATTTGTTTCTGCATGACACCATTCTTGGTGGCAATAGCATTATGTTGCTTACTTCCTACTTTGACAAATTTCCCCTGATGTATGATAGAGATATCATGTTTGGATCTATTTATCCTCTGGTCAAATTTATTGAATTGATCTCTGATTTCACTCAAGTTTTGTAATTTTTCATCACGGTTGGTTTCATGACGATTGGTAGTTTTGGATTTCTTTCCTTTTTTGGACACATTGGTTTGTCCAATCAACCCTTTTTCTTTAAGAGCCGCCTTTAATTGTTTTAATTGGGACCCAGCCATTTTTTTTAGTGTTGGTTAAGTTGGTTGTAAGATGTTAGTTTTTTCCAAGGTTTTTTTTTTTTTTTTTTTTTTTTAGAGATGAGGTGTGAGAAGAACATTGGTTATCATCTGTGCGATGTGTTCTGATTCTACCGCGACAACCACCACCAGAAAGTTAATGTCAGACATAACTTTTTTTTCGTTAAATTAGTAAATACAAATGTATAAAAACAAGTGCTTATAATCTTTTGTTATTTGGACGAAGTCTGGATCTTTTTGGAACTCGGGCTAACCAGTATAAGAATACTGTGAAAATGACGTTAATTCCAATGAACGCTACAAAGATACCAAAATTCCTCCATCTTTTGCTATATGGAGAATTCGTTATCTCCAAAAATTGATCTGTACTGTCCATCATGCAGAACGAACAAGATCCATTTTCCAAGGAATAGTAGTAACCGCCAGCGGCTTTAGCATATGGTCCCAAAAAGGCAGAGCATGTCAAACCATTAGGCGGTCGAACAGTCACGAGCTCCCTAGCAGCACAAATAACCTTATTCTTCCCTAGCCCAGTCGACAAAATACCTTGAATTAAATATCTGAATGGATTAATGATGTACATGAATATCCAGAACCCTGGCATTTGCGACGGCAGGGCAATTACCCCACAAAACATCAAGCATAGAAGAAATAATGTCGATGCCAAATTACCAGCATTATCAATCAATTCGTTGAATGACATGCACATTTGCCCAAAGGTTGCTGCGTATACGTAGAATGATGTCAAAAACATCCACATTAAAACTCCACGAGAATTGACAGTATGAGTAGGTTCGGCATTTGCATACAATCCAACAGGATAGTACCAGCAGAAGAAAGAAATCGTTCCAACAAAAATCTGGTATGGCATTTCTGATGTAATTTGTCCAGTAATAAACGCAAACCAACTGTATGTTCTCGATGGTGCTTCTCTTACTTCATATACCTCACGCTGTCTAACGAAAAATGGCAACATCTGGTCGATTAATGTGGTCAAAGTCACTGTATACATGAACACCGCAAGCATCTGATTCGTTAAACCTTGAATATCATTCTTGGCTTTGAAAAAAGAAAACCCAATAAACAACGATGAAGCAACAGCTAAAAGAAATTTGGAGTAGATGTATCCTGGTGAACGCCAGTCTTGTACAATCGCTCTCCAACTGACAAGTAAACATTGTTTCCAGATAGGTGCTGCATATTTCAAAAGTGCTTCAGGATCATCACTTCTTGGTAACTTAACCAATTCAGTTTGCATATGGCTGATTTCTTCTTGTACTGCTCTGTACTCACTGGAGTTTCTCCATACTTCGAAATAATCTTGCTTAGCGTGAGAGCCTGGAGCAGCACCAACAACTTCCAACATCCATTCCGCTGGGTTGGCTTCCTTCGGACATGGGTCGGCACCGTATTTCTCAAAATAATCAATCATGGTTTGACAATTAACACCCAAGTCGCCAAAATAAGCAGTTCTACCTCCCTTCTGCAAAAACAACAATCTATCAAACTCGGCCATGATAAGCGCAGATGGCTGGTGGATGGTACACAAGATCGCCTGGCCGTGATCTGCCAATTTTCTCATCAACTTGCAAATAGACCAAGCAGTTTGTGAATCTAAACCTGACGTTGGTTCGTCCAAAAACAACAACAACTTAGGCTTGGCCACCAATTCAACACCAATGGTTAATCGCTTTCTCTGTTCAACATTCAAACCTTCCCCAGCAACACCAACCAAGGCATCGGCATAATCTGACATCTCCAACAAATCAATAATGTAATTCACATACTCATCTTTGTCCTTCGTCGGAATCTTAGCTGACTGTCTCAAGTATGCTGAAAACTGTAATGCTTCCCTGACCGTTGATGTCTGCAAATGGATATCCTGTTGCTGCACATAGCCAATAGATCTCTGGAACGAAGAGTCCAATGCATGACCGTTAACCATTCTCTCACCATCAGTAATCACGCCTGTGGTAACTCTTTCCGATAAACAATTCAACAATGTAGTTTTACCAGCACCTGATGCACCCATCAATGCAGTGATCTGGCCTGGTTGAACCCAGCCATCGACATGATCCAAAATAATTCTATCCTCCCTCTTGATCTTCACTTGATAAGTCAAATCCTTCCAGAAGAAAATTTCCCTATCAACAGGAATCTCGGCATTTTGTGAGCTGCCACCTTC
>JAKTVH010000474.1:0-12859 GCA_030557105.1 Candida frijolesensis | reverse complement strand
GGGGGGGGGGGGGGGGGGGGAGACAAACAAAAGTGAATTTTTCGAAGAAATGTGCAAGATCTTAATCGAAACTTAGAATCCTCCCCATATTTTGCTCCTTTTTAAGTTTCCGATACTGTCCGTACACCCCGACAGAGAACAAAAAGATAGCTACTAAAAGATTAAGATCTATTGTTGCTTTGCATCGATGCAACCCCTAATCTGTAATTGGAAACTTAACAATAAAGAACAAATCTACTCGCCCCGCGCCCTGTGCAGGTTTTTGTTGTGAGCAATGTATCGGAAGCAACAAATTAAAAAAAAAAGAAGTAAGGGATGTGAGGCGACTACTTATTTTGTGTCTCACCATCGAGGTTCCCCATGGCATCACAAATAGCAAGCAACTTACACCATCTGTTTGAGAAAGATCTCGAACAAACATTGTGAGTTAATGTCTCACAATTATAGTTGTACAATACTTCCAAACTTCTCTGTGATGTATTGGAGAAATAGAGTTTTGAGATCTATGGAAGTCGCTCATACATAAGAACTGAAACAGCAGAATCTGGAATTCCATAACGATATCTGTAGCAAAAAAAAACCCCCTTTCAATACACTTCTAGTCCAAGAATGGTGATTACTGCAGGCGTGTGTATGTATAGGTTGTGAATTCAGTAACTAAGCCAAAAAGGAAGGTTACTTTTATGTCGTTCCGGTTATCAGGTGTTTGCCTTTCCATTGTTGTTTGTCGTGGTAGAGATCGGGCGAGACGAGCATAAAAGCGAGCCGAAATTCTTCCGTCCTTTTGCAGTTTCAGTTCCAGTTGCGAACTTGGAAGAGACACGCGCAGACCAACAAACCAGACCAACCCATAGTCAACGTTGTCAAAAAAAAAAAATTTTCAGGCATCAAAAACTCATTTTCCTGTTCCTTTCCCTTTTGCTTACCACCCCAATTGACACTAACCAACAACATTACAGCCATGTCTCAAGGTACTTTATATATTATGGAAGTTTCTCCAAGATCTGCCATCTTGGTTGATCTTATCAAATACTTCAAATTGGACATTGAAATCTCCACCGAAACCAAATCCGATGCTTTCTTGAAGAAATTCCCATTGGGTAAAACCCCTGCCTTTGTTGGTCCAAAAGGTTTCAAATTGACGGAAACCATCGCCATCGCTACTTACCTTTTGTCATTGGTCCCAGAACAAAAATTGTTAGGTAAAAACAACCAAGAAAATGCCAGTGTCATCAAATACCTTTCCTTGTTGAACCAAGAAGTTGCTAACGCTTGGGTTGGTGCTTACTTCAGATTGAACGGTAGATACCCATACAACAAGAAGGAAGTCGATGAAGGCTTAAAGACCTTGGACGTCGTTGGTCAATTGTTCGAAGACAGATTAGCTGAATTCACTTATTTGGTTGGTGAAAGAATCTCTTATGCTGATTTGTTTGCTACCAAGGTCTTTACTGCTGTTGTGTTCACTTTGTTGGGTCAACCATACTTGACCAAATTCCCTAACTTGGCCAGATGGCTCAAGACCGTTTCCAACAATGCTTTCTTCCAAGGTCAATACAAGAATTTCCAAGCTCCAAAGGAACAATTGGCTTTTGTCCCACCAAAGAAGGAAAAGAAACCAGCTGCTGAACAACAAGCTAAGAAAGAACAAGCTCCAAAAAAGAAAGAAGCTGCTGCTGCTGCTGCTGAACCAGCTGATGAACCAGCTCAAGCACCAAAACCAAAACACCCATTGGAAGCCTTGGGTAAACCAAAGGCTGCATTGGATGAATGGAAGAGAGTTTACTCTAATGAAGAAACCAGAGAAACCGCCATTCCTTGGTTCTGGAAAAACCAATACGACCCAGAAGAATGGTCCCTTTGGAAAGTTGATTACAAATACAATGATGAATTGACCTTGACTTTTATGTCTAACAACTTGGTTGGTGGATTTTTCAACAGATTGTCTGCTTCCACCAAATATATGTTTGGTTGTTTGGTTGTTTATGGTGAAAACAACAACAATGGTATCACCGGTGCATTCTTGGTCAGAGGTCAAGATTACGTTCCAGCCTTTGATGTTGCTCCAGATTGGGAATCTTATTCTTTCACCAAATTGGATGGTTCCAACGAAGATGACAAGAAATTCATCAATAACATGTTTGCTTGGGATGAACCAGTTGACGTCAACGGTGAAAAGAGAGAAATTGCCGATGGTAAAGTCTTTAAATAGATCAACTCATATTAGATTAACTTAGAGATTAACAAATAAATATTTCAAATAACCATTAACTTAAAAAACGCTTCATTCATTTAGAATCTCTCCTTCTATTTACAAGAAATACTGAAATTAAATAACGTATCCTGGAGATGTCTCCTGAATACATCTCCTGAATACGTCTATCTTACACTTCTCTTCTCTTCTCTTCACTTCACTTCACTTCTGTCTATCTCTCTCATTCAAAACATAAAAACCATAAAGACCCTCCTCACCCCTTTCATTTACACATACACACACACACACATGCAAAATGATTTATTTAATCATGAACCTTACCTCTTAATTTAGGATATAATCTAGCAGCATGATAATTCACCGTACTTAATTGTTCCAGTCCACTTGGTTTAAAAGTTTCCATACAATTTTTTAAATCATTTTCAAAACCTTGACAAATTTGATTTCCTTCACCATTTGATGCCCAACAATTTAATAATGATGACATCAAGACAAAACATTGATTGGTGGATTTACCAATCACTGGCTTCCTCACTTTTAACCTCGGTAATGGTGGTAGATTCTTTGGTGGTGGTCCGACTTTCTTAAATGGCATATTCGTGGTTGATGATTCTTGATATTGAACGTATTAGTAGTAGTAAAATAAAACAAAAAATTTTTTTTTTTTTTTTTTTTTCACGCTTACTTTTATTGGAACTGTGGTCGTGTGGTATAGCTAAATGTACCAACACTATAAAGTATACTGTCAAGTACTACAAGTCTAACTGTACTTCATTTACATGCATAAAAAGTGACATATATTAATTAATTAATTAGTTAATTAATTAACTAATTAGGTAATACAAAATTATTAATGCCCTTCAGAACCCTTAGTATTTTGTCATTGACTCTTGAAAACTTAATCCGTTGAATTGAGCGTCTTTTAATATGCAAGTTAGACCGTTGTAATTTAGGATTGCCTTTGTAGATCCAATACAACCTCGTAAAATTTTTACCACCATAAGGTTCAAATAAAACAGCTTCATTATCTTGATTATCTTTATTATAATACTTGAACACCCCATCAATGTTATTAGCCGAGGACCTTCTCAAATAATCACCAAGAAAACTGTTCAATCGGGAATTTACTTGTTTATCAATTGTTCTCATTAAAGTATCTTTGAATTTCGATTGTTGCAACTTAGTGGTATATTTGATTTTTTGTAATTGTTCAATCCGTGATTCCAAATTGATTAAAAATATCTTATACAACCGATTCTTCAACTTTCTTCTTGCTCTTCTGGATAATGCTCGATTTGAAAAAAGAAGGAAATTAGGTAAGATATTAAAATTGTTGATGGTGACAACAACGGGACTTAATGAACCTGTGGTCCAAAATACATTGTATTGAGCAACTTGAGTGAAATCGGTCTTAATATTTTGTGATGATGATGATTGTGATGATGATGATGAGGATGATGATGATAATGATGATGATAATGATCCCAATCGTGGCATTAAAACTTCAATATTGTCAGATTGTAAACATGCCTTGATTTGATCGTCAAGTGACATTTGTCTGATTCTCACATCATTTTCAAGCACTTTAACAATTTGGTTAATTTCGCTACTGACTTCCCCTAATTTTATCTGAGAATACGTATCGAAAAGCCTAAACTTGCGACGTTGTTGTTGTTGTTGTTGTTGTTGTTGTTTCGTGGTCCCCTTTTTGCTCTCCTTATTCACACCTTTCCTATTTCTTCTTTTTTGTTCCTTATAATATTGATGCATTAGGTCTGACAACCCGATAGCAGATTTCGGATCCAGATTGAATTGCGTATGATCATATAATTGTACGTCCGTTTTGTGCAAATTTATCGTGGTGCCACTTTCTGCAATATCTTGGATGAATTCTCTAGGGAAACACCTTTCCAATCTTTGTTCTTGCAAAGGTAGTCCTAAAATGCTTCTATCAAAACCTATCACATTGTAAGGATGACTAACAAAGTCATTAATTGTTTCAGTGGTTGTTAAATATGGGTTGAATCTATCTGCCTCACTTCTTCTCATTTTTTTAAATTCGGGATTGATTCCTTTTAGTGCTTGTTCTACTAAGAGAACATCATTCTTATAATTTTCAAATGCATGTTTCAAATAGGCTAAATGCATCGATTGATCGGAATCTAAAGTGTGTAACTTGGAATAAACCTCTTCAACTTTTTCCATGTCTTTTGGATTCAACGTATCCAATGTGTCTGGTAATTCCCGTATGATTTTTTTTCTATCAATGAAGTTTCCCGGGGTGAATGTCATAAATGGCTTATCGCCATCCAATGTAACTTGCATTAAAAATCGCTCAGGTGACATCGACAAACATGTTTCAAAAAGTTCTTCCAATTGTTGTGTATGTAGTTCAGTAGTAGAATCCTGCGGTATCTTGCTGTGATCATTTTTAATTGGATTAGCATTGACTTGGTCATTATTATTCTCATCATTCTTCATTCCGCTATCTTCCTCCTCTTCCTTCTCCTCCTTCTCTTGTTTGCGTGAACCATTCTTCTTGCCTTCTTGATCTTGCTTGTCTTTCTTATTCTGCTCGGCTGATTTCAGATCAACGGAACCTTTCTGTAAACTTGAACCTAGTTTCTTCAAAAAATGCTCTCTTTTGTCGTCCTTTTGTAAGGTAATGGATTTATGAAATTGTCGAGTTATTCTTGTCTGGGGATAAGCCAGGCGTAGAAGGAGTGTACCTGCTGTGGACTTTAGTCTGAACATGGCTATTCCAGTAATGCAAAGGGAATTAAAAAAAATAAAAAGATATGCTAATAGTTATGTGAATAGATAAAATGGTCTGTCGTGTGTTCTTGTTTGACTTCAGTTGTTTGTATGATAAATGAAGAGTGGATGTAGATTAGGGCAAAAGATAGCCCCATCCACAATTCGCCTTTTACTGCCTCCGTTTCTTACACCTGATTTGGCGAGCAAGAAAAAAAAAAAAAAAAGAATACCGCTTTTTGGGTCGTGTACTTTGGTATCTTCCTGACCAGTAAAAGCTAAACTACTAAGTAGAAATATTACTAGAACCAGAACTGGGCCTACGTTATGCCTTGTTCTGGTGGAAGTATTGGAAAAAGTGGTTTGACTAGGAAACTGTTAATATCATTTTATTGTTCTCATTTATCATGTGTCGTTATTATTATTATTATTAATATCACTGTTATTGCAACGGAATTTAATTGCGTTTACAACCGCAACATTCTCCAATCGTCCGATCATCGGTAATTTGCGACTTTTTTTTATTTATTTTGCAGTTGTACCAACCAGATCAGCCACATTCCAATGTGGTTCGATCGAAATGGTAAACAGGAACAAGATGGACAAATGCAACTGTAGATAGTCCAACGGGAATGGTATATGGTTCCAATATAGAATGCAAAGATCGATTATCTGGTATCTACAACGACTGAGTATGAATTTTTTAACTATGAAAAAAGCAAACCGTATAATAAAAAAAAACATAAATCTATAAAACCCATTGAGACCAAAAATAAAACTATAATAGCAAGAAACAAGAACTGAAAGTGTGAAAACTGAAATATCCTTTGGTATCAAAAAAAAAAAGAAACAAGAAAAAATCAATAAATAAAACGAATGTATAAGTGAATTGGATAAGCGAGTGTCATTAAAAAGCATTTGCAACATTATAACCATAAGCTGAATGATAATTGTAGTTATGACTAGCTGTAGTAGCAGTCAATTTTTGCGATAAGAAATTCTTCAACTCGTATTCTTCCTTTTGAGCAGTCAACTCAATAATTGGGTCAACCAAGTTTGTATTGATCTTGACATTGTGTTTTGGACTAATGGAATACACACTGGAATCGCTGGTGTTGATGGAATTCATTGACGAAATAGAACTGGTAGAATTTTGACGGTAATGATATTGCACTGGAGAAATAGAAGAAGATCTGGAAGATGGAGGAGATGAAGTGACACTCGACATTGAACTGGCAACGGAAGTGACATCGTCGTTCTTTTGTTGAATGTATCTTTTGAACTTTTCTTGTTTGATGATTTCCAACTTGATTGGTTCCAAGAAACTGTTCAAGGAGTTGCACATTTCTTCATTGGAGACTTTCAAGTCCCAATTCAACAAGAAAATCAATTGTCTTTCCATCAAGTTAATGTCCTTGATGTTGAACAAACCATCGGTGTACTTGGCCCAGTGCTTATTTTTTGGACTGGAGTCATTGTGGAATTTGGAAGACAAAATCAAGCAACTTAACAAGATTCTGTGTCTGGTACAAGGCAAGCCATGGGCATTCTTTGGCAATCTGGTTTTCAATTTTTGCAAGTAAATCAAAGTAGCCATCAAAGTACCGGTGTAGACATTGGTGTACTTGACCAACTTTGTTAAAAAGGTCATCAAACTTGGCAATTGTTTGACGGTGTTGTCTGATGAGGTGTAGGTCTTGGACTTGGTGTCTTCGCAAGGGATGACTTGCAAAGTAGCAACAACAATCTTGTGGATCATATCATGGGTGATTGGACCATTGAGAAAGACTTTTAAGGCTTGTAAATCGATTGCTGAGACCATGGTGTTGTAATAGTTGTGATTCAAGGTTGTGTTGATAGGGAATGAAGGAGAGAATACTTAATGAATGAGTGATGATAATAAAAGGAAAGGAGGTAGTGAAATAAATTTTAAGGAAATTTGGATTAATATTTATATAGAAGGATGGAGTGGAAAATAGAATGCAGAATCATAATAATAATAATAAAAAAAAAAAAAAACTAATTTTTTATTGTGTCAGTGTTTGGTTATTGTCGAATTTTTGCAGTTAAATTTTGTGTAACGTGTAACTGTTGAAAGGGGACAATTTAGTTAAATGAAAAAAAAAAAAAAAAATTTCGCGTGTAGTCGAACAACTAAGAAAAAAAAATAAATGGTAAACATTGGAAGATTGTACATTCCCCTTTCCCTATTGTGTTTTTTCTTTCTCCTTTCATACTTTTCTTCAACATACATTTTGTTTCTGGCGTTGATCTTTTGTAAAGTAAGTTTTGGTGTTTTATGACAATATTGAAACAACGGGTATGTGCGTGTGTCCATGATCTTCCCTTCTCTCATCATCTTCTCAACCCAAAACGAACCCTCTGCATCAACGGAATAAAGCTGCCACCCATAACAAACAAAACTGAGCGAAAAAAAAAAAAAAAGGTAAAACAGTTCTGTGACAACAATCAGAATAGAACAACCAAACATGCAACACTTGTAACGAAGCATATCAAGTTGTCCTTACTACGTGATAGCTGTGGTTTCCTTGAAATAGCTTCATCTCTCCTTCTCTTCGTCTTTCTCCTACTTCTCTGCTTCATATGATTTGTGTTATACGCGATTATTTGGTTGGGAGGGACGGGTGGTGATTTTTTTCGTTTCTGAATTGTTGCATAATCCGATTGTTTTACGCAACCTTTACTATTTTGTCATTTGTTTGGAGTTTTTTTAAGGGGACAACAAGAATTAGCCAATGGAAATGGGCTCGTGAACAATAGCTCCAGAATTGCTGGTTTATTCTCTTTGTGGTTTTGGATAGTTTGCTTTTGTTGTACAAGATTGCCTCTATAATACGCGTTGCAAAAAAAAGAAAAAGTGAAAAAAGAGAAAGGGTGAATTATGCAGTAAATGAAAATACTATTGGTTAGGGGTAAAATTACTTTTTCTTTTTAATTTTCTCCTCTATTGTGAAATTAAGGAGCAGCTGAAGT
Organism: Candida frijolesensis; assembly: GCA_030557105.1. Lineage (NCBI taxonomy): Eukaryota > Fungi > Ascomycota > Pichiomycetes > Serinales > Debaryomycetaceae > Candida > Candida frijolesensis. Next base: position 4,896 of record JAKTVH010000474.1, on the reverse strand, counting down.
ATGAAAATACTACTGAATGCAATTGCGCCATAGATTATCGATGCTGTTACTACCAGAATCTAATTGGACAATCATTATGATTTGAAACAATCCAGCTGCTCGTTATTGCCCATCATGGTGAACGCCGATCGTAGTGGGTACGTCATTAGCAGAAAACATGGAGTAGCCTAGTATTCTTTTTTTTTTGGTTCCCCGTTATCATCCACTGATCAATAGTAGATGATGACACGGTTCTCTGGCAACCGTTGTATGTGCTTCTACAAATATGAAACAAACTCTGACCACTCTGGAACACGACTGACTACAGCAACTAACGCTGAACATGCTTACACTGCGGACTGGTGGATCGGTGTGTCCGGTGTTTGAAAGTTACTCGAGATTTAGTGTGTAGTTGCAAGTCTAGAATCGTACTCTCTGGCGCGCCTGAAACCAACCCCCAAAGCGAACTAATGCGGTGTAAAACAAGGCGTAGTGGATTTAACCCAATTTGGTCCCCTCCCTCTCGCTTTGTCGCTGTCTTTTCCATTCGTCGCGTTTTTTTTTATTTTATTTTTGTAGGCTGTTGTTGCTGACGCAGAGAAACGCCACACACACACGCCCTGCGAAGGAAAAAGAAAAAGAAAAGACGAGAAGAAAAACTTTTCTCATGTCGTGTCAGACGACTTGCCAGGACAACCAACAAGGACAAATACCAAAAGGCTAAAAGAAAGTATAATAGAAACCAACAATTATTCAATGAGCATACTACTGATCTTCTAATTTAACTCAATCGGGCCAATTATAGTGATATTACCATTGTTCCAAACAAAACTATCAACTATTATATTTGGCTGCGAGTGACTAGTCTGCTGCTTAACAAAGAACGCCAAAACAAAAAAAAAAAAAAAAAAAAATTAGACGACGAAATATCCCATCAATTGCAATTTATCCAATTTCAGATCATTTACACATCAACCAGGGGGACACGAGTATGCTTCTTGTGTATTTTTTTTTTTTGTTTTGCAATTATTTCAATTATTCCATTTCCTCCTTGCATGAAATAATTTATTAAATTACATACCTGTGTAATTTCATATCCCCTGAATTAAAGGCATTACCAGCTCATACAAACATCTCCATAGACGAGACGGTCTAGAACGCCTTCAGAATAATACACACGTTTAATTCTCTTTCGATACTACAATATTGATTCCACAACCATGTGGTAAGGCTTTGCCAATCTGTTGAACTACACTCCACAGGATAATTTCACTCCAGCTCGTCTAATTTCTTCTTTTGTTAGTAATTGCTGCAAATATTGTTCAATAATCAAACTCCCCATAATACCCAGAGTTTAATTTCCAATATCGTTACGTCATAATTGCTACAAAAAATTTTCTACACGTGATAATTCTATTTATTAATTTTCATTGTTTCTCTTGCATTAATCTTACTTCTTGGGTTTACACTCGTTTTCCGTGAAGCTCTTGACATATATCTTACTGGGAGTTCGGGAGCTCTCACTTTCACTCAATCTTCTCTTTCTGATGTAATTGTCATCACTCGTCGCCACAGCAAGCAAACTGTCCAGTCGGTTGAGCTTTAACTTCACCACACTCTCCGGCTCTTCTTCAGCGGACAAGAACTTTGGGAAGTTCTTCATTCTCTTGCGCTTGTCAAAGTCCCAGAGACACACATGTCCATCGGACCCACCTGTGAACAACGTGCCGTATTGTTTGTTGAATGCTAGTGTGTTGACGGGGTACACCAAATCTGCACCCGTGTCCTTGTCTGGGTGGCGATGACATTTGAACGTGAACCGATTCTCCTCGAGAAACTTCGCATCCGTGCTAAAATAATCCACCGACACTCTTCCGTCAATAGTAGCCAATGCAAACCCTTGCTGATCGGGGAAGCTCTTGATGTCCTTGATCTGGTACTTCAACCCGGCCTCACGTGTCTCCACCGGTGAGTCCAACTTCTTAATATCGTATATCTCAATAATGTTCTTCTGCAACCCAAGAATCAAATGGGTGTCGGTGGTGTCCATGGTGAATATCTTGCGCTTGTTATTGTACACCTGGCGTGGCTTCTGTTGTCTGGTGTCAATGATCTGTAATTTCCCGTTGAACGATGATGCAACGATGCTGTTGTTATCCAAACCACACAAGTTGTTTATTCCTCCACTGATCTCAGATTCATCGACTGGTGACCCAATGTTCTTGTTCAACTTGCAATTCTCAAAATCTAGTTCCCGAATTGATCCATCCAACAAACCAACATACGGTGTAGGGTTTCTCGACTCATAGAGTAAACACACGGGAACATCCGGTGTTTTGACAACGTTCAATGGGTCTAATGTGGGAGCTTCGTGGGCATGGGAGATAGAGTGACAGGAGTAGATGAAGATCTCGTTGGACCAGGTGCTAACTAGCAATTGGTTCTCATCGATGGGCGAGAAGCACAAGTCTGATATGATATCCAAATTCTTGGGAGTCTTCAATTCAACAAATGGTGTCATATTGTATAAAGTGTTTCTAAAGATTGTGTTGTGGGGGGAAGGAATGAGGTATTGGGTAATTCGAAAATTAAATCCCGCTGGCACGGTCTCTTCTCTACTTCTTTTTTTGGTGGGGTGGTTTGTCACCCATTTTTTTTTTTTTTCTGCCGTGATTATTTCGCTCCCTATCGTGCCGGAATGACCAACCAATCAATGCAACCTCACGTGAGTGATATACACAGCTACTGGAGGTTCCAAGATGTAGAAATGAAAGATGAGATCGAATTAAATAATGAGGACGATGGTGATGCTGGAAATAACAAGGAGGGTGAGCTGCGTTTGTACGATGAGTATTTAGACTTGCAATTGTCCGAGTACACAATAATGCTGTTCAAGCAGGCAAATCATAAACATGGGTTAGAGAATTTGGTAAATACTGCCCCAATTGAAGCACGGAGGTGTAAAATTTAATTAAAGTATATGACCTGGTGATGCAAAAGCACAACTCTTAGGATCCCGAAAGTTCTATCAATAAATATAATAAATATTATGAATGATTTAAGAGATAGATACTGGTTCAAACCGGTTCTAACTTCTTTTCGTATTGTGGAGAGTTTTAGCTGCTACCAAGTGCCTAGCTAGCTCAATCGGCTTAGAGCGTGAGACTTTTAATCTCAAGGTTGCGGGTTCGAGTCCCGCGTTGGGCTTATACTTTTTATTTTTCTTTTCAGTTTTTTTCATAGAAGAAACTATTATTATGAGAAGTGAAAATTAAACAAAATCCGTTGATGTACAAAGCTGTACAGCTCATGACTTTTTTTTTTGGTTTTAATCTATGGATAGAGCAACTATTTGCCCGTAAGAATACTTTGCTAAAAAAAGGGATGTATCTCAGATTCAAGTGAATTGAACATACTTGATTCAGGTTCAGAAACAATATAATGAATTAAATTACAGGTTCAAGATAGCTGAATTTGATCCAGAAGAAATCGAACAAAATGGATCGCGACTCGTAGTTCGATATTCAAAAATGCCATTTTTGGGGGAATTTGAGCACAATCTTTGATATTAGGAACCACCAATCTCAAAAATGGGAGAAACACAGGATCATATTATTTTAAAGGCTTCTGACTCACATTCTGAAGGAATGATGAATTGAATTGGAGCACCTCTCGCAGTTCGACATTCAAAAATGTCATTTTCCAGTGATAATTGATATTGTAGCGGAAGATGATTTTCAATGATTCAGAATCAATGTAGGCTTCTTTGATTGAACACGAGACTTCACATTGACACGCGCTGGGTTCAGTTACGGATGTTTTGATACTATACTTGGAATCTGGCAATGATGATTCGACGGTAGACGACTCCGGTTCTGCAAAACTGAAGAGGGCAAGAAACATGGAAGTGGGAGTATACCAAGAACCAACAAAATTGGTAGTATTGTTGGGCTGGCTAACCAGAATTGAAGTGGAACTGTTAGATACAGTGGTGGTAATGATCGTAATGTATTCCAAGTCAAAAATACCTACAGCATCTGGAAGTCTCTGTCTTGCAATCTGGTCCAATGTCAACAACACCTACCTGAAACAGGACAATTATGTTGAATATTATCCGTCAAAGCATGATAATAATGGGAGGAAGTTGGATTCATACTCTGTTAGTCAGTAGATGGAAGATTATGCCTTGTGCTGAAATTTTCGATTCGATGCCACACGTGATTCGTCCACTGGAAATAATTGATTCTGTGTGGTGGGTAGCCTTGGATGAACAATGGATGGTCTATTTGTGAGTGAACATTCTGTTTTTTAGGTCAGGACATGTAGCCATCGCTATGCACGTTCACGTCAACGCTTTTTCTAAGAGATTCAAACACTTTTATAATATAATCTTTTTAATCGCTTTCTCATATATTACTAGAAAAAGGTGGACTGCATATAAAATTCCGGAAAAAAAAGTGCCGGGGTTCCCCCTACCTCGGTTTCCCTGCCCAACTACGCCATTTTTCGACGTGCCGGGGTTCCCCCTCTCTGCGTTTTTCCCCCAAATTTCGCCCCCGAATGACGGGGTGGGCCCTCTTCTCTTTAGGGGGTTTCTATTTTCCCAATCACGCCTTTCTTGTCTATGTTAGACTTTAGGCGTGATGGGGAGGGCCCTGCGAATGCGAATGCCCTCTTCTCCGTCCACGGGAGGACGAGAGGGGGATTTACTTTCCTTCCCTCTACGTCTGGTACCTCCAACTTTTGGCAACTTCCTACACTCCCCCCCTTACGGCCAGCTCGTTAACACCAGGTACTTTTTATGAGTGTCAACCGTGCCACCTAGCTGGGACCAGGTAAATTTTTATGCGGGTCAACTCTCGACCTTGCTGTTAACAATAAAGACTGTAGCTCTTTCGAACTCCTGTCACACTGTAA
>JAKTVH010000473.1:0-12895 GCA_030557105.1 Candida frijolesensis | reverse complement strand
AAAGGTAGATGCTTGAACAAATAATTTTCTGGATTGTTTCTTTTAACTCCAAATTGGAAATTCAATCTTTGTCTTTGGAAAATCAATTGGTTGCAAGTATAGAAAAATGAAATAAATGCAGTATGGTACCAAAAGTACACCCATTCATCATTAATCAAGGGATTCTTTCTATATTCTTTTGACAATAAATAATAATCAAACGTGAATTCGAAATTGAAAAATATCAAAACAGAACAAATTAAAAAGCTCGAAATATAATAGCTAAGCCAATTAATCAAAAAATTCGAAGATATGATTGAATAATAGATTTGTGAACCCAAGGTTTTATGATTGGAATAATCAACAGTCAAATTCTGTTTACGCAATTGACGAATCAGAGTCAATGCTATGAAGAAAACTGGTACTTTAACACATAACAAGGATAAAAACCCAGATCCAAATGAATATGACTTGTTATTGAAAGGCATAAAACTGTAAATCACACTTAGTATGACCGACCATATTAGATTAACATTCAATACATATTTCAATCGTTTGTTCAAGACTTTGTTAAATATGTATTGATAATTATACGCCTTGGATGTATCCATGATCAATTGGTGAGAAAGAATGAAGACAATGGACAATGCAATGAATGGAATAGAAGCACCTAACTAGGGGGTTGTGTATCGCTTTTATAGTTGTTTTTTTTAGGGGGAGAGAAGAGAAAAAGTTTGCTCTTCGTTCTGGTTTTTTTTTTTTTTTTTTCTTATTGCTTCTGAATCCCTGTTGCTCGTTTGCGCCGTGGCACGGTATGATGAGAACAGTCTCGAACCATTATACCACAGGTTTTTACAATACGATATAATCTTCTCTAGACATGCAAATGAACATTTACTTTACTATGTACATGTAATGAAACAACCTCCACCTATCTACTTCTTCATTGCCAATAAAGCTTTTCTTCTATTTTGATGGAGTTTACCACTCAATGCATCCTTGACTTGTTTCAAACCTGGTTTACCATTAATTTCACCCAATATAGTATCAGCAATGAGTTCGTCATTGGCTTCAGCAGTCAAGTATGCCAACGTCTTGTTCTGTAATTTGGCTTCGACAGTAGCTTTATGGCCCTCAAATACACCAACGTCAACTTTAAATGCCTTGTGTATAGCCTTGTGTAATTGGTCTTCAGTTGTGATGAATTTGCCTGCAGCATGGTACAAGTTTAATAATTTCTCTGCCTTTTGTTCTTTTGCTTGTAATTCTTTCACATTTCTATTGTATTTTCTTTGCTCGTTCAACAAGTCCTTTTCTGCTTTGGTTCGTGGTCTAACCAACCCATTGTCTAATAACGCTTGCATGGTTGGTAACCCTTCCACACTCTTTTCGTGTTCCAAAACTTCTTCATTTTGAGCTTCTTTTGAACGCTTCAAGTTGACTTCGTAGATATGTTTTTTCAATCGGTCAATTTTCTGTAATCTCCTTTCTTCTGCTAAATATGCCTCTTTCAAAAACTTGGCTTTGTATCCTTCTCTCAAATAAAAATCCTTCTTGTCTCCTTTCAACTGAAGCAATACTTCGCTGTCGATCTCTGGGACTTGGATTTCTTGTATCTTTTGTTTGACTGAAACAATTTTCTTTGGTGCTTGTATACGTGTAATCTTTTTGCCCTTTACTATAGGTAATGGAACTCCCTTGGCATAACCGGTGTCAGCTTGTTTTTGTTGAATTTCCGCTAATTCAATCTTCGTTGGAGCACGGATTGGTGCCTTGAAAATTGGTATAATTTTTGGAAGTAAACCAGATTTACCGCCGTGTTTTAATATGTTTTTACCCATGGTGTTGTATTCTGTTTTCTGGCAGCCACTTTGAGAATAGGTAGTCAGAAGAAAATTTTTCAGATCTTTTGGTTGATTGAACTGTAGGTCAGAAACGCAACAAAAAAAAAAAAAAATTGTTGATATAATACACATGCGCACGACTATTTTCCTTAACTAGTAAGCTATTTTCCCCAGATATCATAGATCTTTTCCAGCAACGCCTTACCAATCTTTTTGTTACCCACCTGATCTTTAAATTCATTCATCATCAAGTTCTTCTTGCAATCCTCAGTCGCATCTGAGTTCTCAATATGATAAAATTCAAGTAGACTTTTCGGAGTGGGAAATCTACTCTGTATCACCACCGCTTTCTCCAATGATATTCCCCTAATAGTCATCAACATCAACACAAACATTTCTTTTACCGTCATCTGATTGGTTTTACCCAACATGTCCTGGAAACTAGAAAATAAGTGCACACACTCATAATCTTGTTTATTAACTTCAAACTTGCTTCTAAACTTTGTGAGAACGTCCAAATAATCCTCCTGGTTTTTTATATCGTTGGGCTTGATTACAATCAAATCGGACTTGAGACCCTCAATGGCTTTCGTATTTGATGCCAAGAACGCAGTTGTCTCGTCAATGTCTCTGAATCTTCGTAAATATAGCCTTGCATTTGTCATTGTCTGTGACATTGACGAGCGAATACTATCCATGAGGTCATGGGCTCTATCGTAATTGCATATGGTTTCCTCAACTAAATAGTAACAATGCTTGATCCCTGTTTTCCTCATTCTATTTTTCTGCTCTTGAAATCTCCCATCTTTAATGGACTCACATAAATCTTGAAATCGTTTTCTCTCACCCAAATAATTCAATACCGCCTCTCTACCATTGGTTAGGTTTTTCGCTATCCAAATCGTATCCCCTGATGATAATGGTTTTACTTCACATTTAATTCCGAACTCTTTTAGTCGTCTCTGGAAATGATCTCGGTCTTGCTTCGATCGCATTTCACGATTATCAATGTATAGTACAACCTCATACTCTTCTTTTCTCCAGATTTCGTAACGAACGTCATCCAATTTTCTATTAACCGCATCGTGATTGAAGGTGGGCGGATCTGGGACAGTGCAGCTATTCGTGTTATTTTGTACTTCTCTCGTATGATTATGGTTATCAATCCTTCGTATTGGCGAACTCGATGGGAGTTTAATTGGCGACGACACTTCCATACTTGATTCAAACCTTATCCCATTATCAAATGATAATTCTACTGCGGCTCCGTTATTTCTATCAACAATAGGAGATGATGCAATTCCTTCTGTTGTTTTCAATCGTTCTGCAAGTTCCTTTCCTTCTTCTGTTAAACAGTAAAGTTTTGGGGATCTACCAGTCACACTAACTAGATCGTTATTTAGAAGCGTCTTAACTGAATTCCAGGCGGAATAAAACTCCTTGGACGCAGCATTGTTTGAAAACGAACGATCACAATATGTGCTAGCATGGGAAGCAATCTGTTCTCTAGTCATACCACTTTGGTTCCTATCATAAAGATATAGTGCTATCAAAATCGCAAATCCTCCAGATCTTCTTTTGGGTACATATTTCGCTCTGCCTGTGCTTGCTCTTTTTGTCTTTTTAGCAGGTGGTCCATTCCTATCACTTGAAGACGCGGAACTGGGGGCCAAATTATGTATGAATTCCTCCATATCTAATCTATGTTTTTCAGCAACTTGCATGAAATCTCGAGGAACGGGTACATTCTGCTCCTGACAATGTGAGACAATCTTCTTCCTTAGTTGTTCTGCCGTTTTTTCACCAATAAACTTGACCAGTTTTAATGTTTTTAGATCGGATATGGGGCCATCGAAATGTCGTAATTGGGTTAGAATCTTGTTATATAGATCAACTGTTTTTAATCCTTTTCGTGTTGCATTAATTGCTTCTTCTTGTACCCATTCTATAAGATTTGTTTTAAAATCAGTAGACATCATAGAGAGACGTGTTGCTGGTGAATGGTCACTCCATTGATTATGTTTTTTTTTAGTGTATATTTCTATATTTTGCTACACTCGGAATTGAGAAAGTGAAAAAAAAAAATAAAATAAAATAAAATAAAAAACTCTATCACATCTATTCAAAGAGCAAAGAATATACAACCATAACATGTCATCAAAACAAGGTAAACAATCCAATCTTCCTCCAATCAACCTTATATTCAAATTTTTACAACAGCAATCTGTGGTCACGATATGGTTGTACGAGCAAACTAAGTCTAGAATACAGGGGAAAATAAGAGGGTTTGATGAGTTCATGAACATTGTAATTGACGATGCAGTTGAAATAACCAACGGTAAGAAGGAAGAATTGGGTAGAATACTATTGAAAGGTGATAATATTACATTGATTTCGAGTTTAGATGTATAGAAACGGATTAAAAGAATAAATGTTCCAACATTGTATAATAGATATTGAGTTCATTTTTGGAAGATGACAACAACAAGCAGCTGGATAAGCTTCGGTTATAGAGCCTTTATTCTTAAATCAGCAAAACCCACATCGTTCGTTTTAGTACCAACGCATGGCATTTGCTGATGTTGGCAATATCTCTTCTAGTTTCCATATCTAACCATACACCATTGGTCTTTCAATTCAGAGAATCCAATCTAATTCAAACACGTATTTTAAGAGACTTCTAGATGCTCTATACATTAAACAAACACTTCTGTTTTCGTTGCTGAACTGAGAACTCTTCTTGTCATGGTGTTGCAACAAGCGAATAGAAAAAAAAGGTGTGGTAAGCAACATACATTCGCACATACTCCAAATAGGAAACAGCCTCTGTTGTATTCATTTTTTTTCTTTTTTTTCACCACACGTCTTCATAGAATATTACTTGAAATCATACAACACGCCAATGCTGAACCAACAAGCCCCACCTCAACAACCAAGACAGCAACAGCTTCCACGCCCACGACCTGGACCTGGAGCGGGACCTTCTCTGGCAAATAAATTCATTCAACATGCCAATCCTCAAACGAAGCAATTTATCCCTACTCCATACACGTCAAACGAATACGACGAAATACAATCCAAATTAAACAAAGTGTTAGGTCCAGAGTACGTAAGCTATCGTCCTAGTGGTGGAGGCCTGAAGGTTCAGTATATTGAAGGTTGGAAGGCGTTGAACTTGGCAAATGAAATCTTTGGATTTAATGGCTGGAATTCAGAGATTATCACGTGTAATATTGATTATTTGGATACCCATGGCAACACAGGCAAGTTTTCCTTGGGATTATCTGTTGTTGTACGTGTCACATTACGTGATGGTACTTTCCATGAAGATATTGGTTATGGATATGTTGATAATTGTAAAAGCAAAGCAATGGCATTTGAAAAATGTAAGAAGGAAGCATTAACGGATGGTGTTAAGAGGTGTTTGAGATGTTTTGGTAACGTGTTGGGAAACTGCCTATATGACAAGACGATCGTTGCACAGATGAACAAAGTAAAACAGCCGCCAATTCAATATGAACCCGAAAATTATCACCGTGACCCATTGTTGGTTGAAAGAGATAGAAAGAAAAGAATGATTGATGAAAAATTCGAAGAACTAAGGAGATCGGAAGAAGAAACTGCAAGGAGAGAGCAAGATCATGAAGACGAACAAATGAGAGCGAAGTATGGTGTGGGTGTTGAGGCCCAACCTCAACGTCAACCAAATTTGCAACACAATAGCATGGTGCGAGCTAACATCCAACAGCAACAAAATGTTCAAAGACAAGCACCTCCTGGAAATGGCGATTATCAACCACAACAACAAATGACGCGTGTGAACGTTCAGAATCAAAGTAACGGATCCAATGCACAGCAGTCTGACCGCAACGTACAACCAACAAGACAACCACAAGAAATCAATCAGCAAGCTCCAGTAAGAGTCCCAAAGGCGCAAACGATTTCCCGGCAACACGATCAACAACAGATATTGCGACAGGTTAACCAACACCAGAAACCTGTCGAGAAAGACACCCGACAAACGCGCCCTGAGGTGCATCACATCAACAACCCCCCTCCACTAAATCCAAACCCATCTGCTTTCGTCACACCAAAGCTGCCTCATAGAAATAGTGATTATGTCCCAACAAGCAAAGAAGCAGACGAACTAGATGACTCGTTTCTTTTCAGTGATGATATGCCCGATGGAGCTTCGCAACACGGACATCACAGTTCGCCCCGTCAACAGCAGCATCATCGTCAACAAATAACCACACCTTCCGAACTAAATACTGGACAACCGAATGGCACCACATCCAATGCTAATAGGCAGTCGGATTCTGGTAATATAAATCAACAAGAGATGTCTCCAATGCCTGAAAACGCAATTGATGGATTTGTGGCTGCTAGATCTGCAAACCTATTGCAAGATGCATCCAATGATCCGAAAAACATTCCGAAATTCGATGCTACATTTATTTCTCCGAATATAAGAAGATCGGTCGATCCTACAAAGTCAGTTAAAACTAGAAGAAATGAAACATCTTCTCCATTAGGAGTGAATACCAATAATCATATGATCAATAAACCGTTTCATAATCCGCTTCATCAGAATATGGGTAGAAGAATTGGTATGCCTCCTCAACCAAGACAAAATAAGCCTCCTCAACTAGAAAGCAGTCCACCACCTGCTCCCAATGGACAACAGCAACAACAACAACAACAACAACAACTAGTTACCCATAATGTAATGTATCCACCCCCTGCTAGTATTGTTGCCAATACACATGCTCAACCTAACCCTCAATCTACTAGTCAATAGAAAGTATTAAGTAATTTTCATATATACACGTATTATTTTCAGATGTGAATTGTCTAACTGTGTTGATGTTTCATAATTTGTTGTTAATCTTCGAACGATCAAAACTTCTGTACCTCATCTTACGAACAGCATTTAGTTCTTTTTTTTTTTTTGCATCTGTTGCATTTCCGTTGACCCTAGGCGAGCGAGGAAAAGAAAAAAAGAACGCGAGACTTTAAAAAGGGGTGGGGGAGGCGAAGTGTTCAGGGGGAATCAGAGAACGAAAAAAAAAAAAAAAATATAGCTTACCTTGCTAGACGTGGAAAAAACGGTGCTTTTCAAAACAGCCTACTACACATAACTACAAAAACTATCCATCCATGAGAGACAACTCCTCCATATTGCCATTATTATCTGCCATTGGACCATTTAACGAAGTTCCCGATGAATATAACACCAACGATGCATTGGCAGCGTTGAAAACCAGTAAAGTCTTAGTAATTGGCGCCGGAGGATTAGGTTGTGAATTGTTGAAGAATCTAGCCCTAACAGGATTTAAAAATATTCATGTTATCGATATGGATACTATTGATTTGTCAAATTTGAATCGACAATTTTTATTTCGACATGATGATATAGGCAAAAGCAAGGCAGAAGTTGCAGCAAAGTTTATTTTGGAAAGAATCGATGATCCCGATTTGAATATCACTCCGTATTTTGGTAAGATTCAGGATAAACCCATTGAATATTATCGTCAATTTCAAGTGGTCATTAGTGGGTTGGACTCAATCGACGCGAGGAGGTGGATAAATGCCACATTGGTAAGTTTAGTAGATGACGATACCCTAATACCCTTGATTGATGGAGGAACAGAAGGGTTTAGAGGGCAATCGAGGGTAATAATTCCTACGTTGAGTCTGTGTTTCGAATGTTCTTTGGATTTGTTATCTCCCAAAGTCACTTATCCAGTATGTACAATTGCCAATACGCCTAGATTACCGGAGCATTGCATAGAATGGGCAAGTCAATTGGAATGGCATAGATCTTTCCCTGGAATTAAATTTGATGCAGATAATCCTGACCAAGTTGAATGGATGTATCAAGCGGCATTGAAAAGAGCATCAGAGTTTAATATCGAAGGAGTTACGAAAAGTTTAACTTTGGGCGTCGTGAAAAACATTATACCTGCTATCGCCTCAACAAATGCAATTATCGCTGCCAGTTGCTGTAATGAAACTTTCAAATTGGTGACCAATTCAAACCCAATCTTGACCAACTACATGATGTACACGGGAGACGATTCGATACACACCTATACTTATGAACATTCCAAAAAGTCAAACTGTGCCGTATGTGGGAATTTGGCCAAGAATGTCACGTGTCAGAATTGGTGGACATTAAGTCAATTTATTGAAGAAATAAGTTCAAAGCAAGAAGTGCAGATGTTGAAACCGTCCCTCACTACTGGCCAGAATTATCTATATTTGACTAGTCCTCCTGAATTAGAGAAACTAACTAGGGATAACTTACTGAAGAAATTAAGGAATTTAATTAATGAAGGGGATGAAGTTGTGGTTACTGATCCAGAATTGCCAATCTCGTTGAGGTTACTCGTGCATTTTACAGGAGATGAAGAAGACCCCGAATTTGTATAAATAGATTAGTTATATTTTAAAATGCTGTACAACATTCACATTATAAGTTATAGAATATTTATTTTTGGTTTTCCATTTTTTCCATCTCTTCAATCACCATGGAATTGAATTTTGGAATATTGTCGAGATAAACATGATGACCGCTATCGTCGATAATCTTGACATCACTTTTGTTTGTCGTCTCGGATGTATTATTTATTATATTGGAACATAATTCACCACCTTGTTTATCCATCCAATCCTCTCTTCCGTACCACCAAGACACATCACATTCTAACTTATGAATACCCCTTTCTATTAATGGATGTCTTGCATCGGCACCTGGAGCTAACAAATAGTTCAACATGTATTCACCAGATCCACTCCCTTGAAAAATCGCATATGAATATTTATGTAACAATTTACTCTCTTTGGGAGCTAGCTTGGCAAACCTTCTTGATGACCAACCGCTCACTACTTTTGAACCAAGCGGACCTGCTTTTCTAACAATGGAAAATGGTGATATGTTTTGTTCCCATAATTTGTGGAAATATTTTGGCACACTGACTTCCTTCCTATGTTTGATAACCGCTCCTGGGGATACCATCAATAATTTTTTGCAAAATTTAGGATCCCTATTGATCCCATAAGTTGCCATGAGGTAAGCTCCCATGGAATGGGCCATAACAACGGTTTTCTCACTGGGTATGCTTCTCTTTTCAAGCCATGTTTGAAACGAATCATGAAACCAACTTTCGACTTCCTCCAAGTTTCGTGGATGAAATCTAGGTCTCGAACTACATCCATAACCAAACAAATCAATGGAATGAATTATCCATTTCTTGGAACTCATAGAGATCTTATCGAAATTCTTAAGATAAAACCCCAAGCCTGCTCCATAACCATGGATCATCACCAAGTGGAAACAGTTCGATTCGTCATTTTGTGATTTCCCAGGTGGATAAATGACAAACTCATTAATGTAGTTGTTCTGCTCATCAATAATAACCTTCAACACTTTGGAAGATCTACCTAAAGAGTCCGGTGTAGGGTAAAATGGTAATGAGGATAATAAATCGTGTTGAAACTTCAAAGGTTGATGACGTAATTTGTAATCTGCCACGGAATCCTTTACTGATAATGGGAAACTATTGGAAAACAATTTAGACAAGGGAACAGACGTTGGGTGGGTTGGTCTTTTGTAAGCAGAGATGGATGTCTTTCGATGAATAGATGCAGTAGTCGTTGTAGCTGTTGCTTTTGTAGCTGTTGCTTTTGTAGCTGTTGCTGTTGTAGCTGCTTCAGTGGAAGTTGATACAGTTGTTAATGATTGTTTTTTGTCATTTGCAGTCAAGGTCTTCTTCCTTAAAGAACTTAACAAGTCGGTAATTCTCAAAAAAGCAAATGAATCTAGATTGGGCGACGACGTAGATATAAATCTTTTCGAACTTAGCATGGTTCTAATTATGTTTGTAGAACTTGTGAAATCAAACTTAGCAATTTGTATGGCAAACACGTGTAACAGATGGAATGTAGATTAACTGAAAACAATTAGAAAATGAATAGATAAACGAATAAATAACTAAACGAATGAACCCGTGAGTCTTCTAGTAGTTCTCGGAACACATCTATCAAGGGTAGTCTCGACTGTTTTGATATTACGCCTTAGTTATTAAACAATGATGTGAAACAGGCAGAAGAAAGAAAAGAAAAAATTTGTATGTGTATTTTTTTTTTCTCCCTCTTCTCAATAGTTGGGGTGCATGTTTCTTACAGAGACCAACTGTAGCAAACAAAATCTGTTTTCGAGATCAGGCCGCATTTTTTCTGGGGGCCACTTTGGTTGGTTTGCGGCCATGCAAAAACAAAAAAAAAAAGGAAGAAAAACGTGACCTAGAAACTACGGAGATGCATCAATACTTTCCAGTAAACTATTTTGATCCCCGCCGTATCACGTTTAGCGAGACTCCACTTATGTGCCAAAAAAGAAATCAATAATGTATTTGTGCTACTTTTACGTTCAGTTTTCCTTATGTTTTAGTTCAAATTGTGGGGGAAATCCGTCCGAACAAAAATTCTACTCAGAAAATGTAACAAATTTGAGGTTGATGTAGTCACGTGAAATACACAATTTGGCAGCAATTTATCCATAGTAGATTAGATTATAAAGTATACAACTATTTCAAACGATATCTGAAAGTATCTACCGTCACATGTTTCAGCTAAAAGAAGTAAATAGCTCCTCTATCTGTTATCTCCTCCCAAATACCCCAATTAATTTAGATAACAACTTGCAGAACAGAAAGATACTCCCAGTGGCCAGTTTCCCGGACAGGGATAATGCACCACTTTTGTGCCGCTAAGATGAACGTGTGGGGGTGAGTGTAGTTTAACAGCAATATGACGTTCAACATAACCAACAATGAGTGGGGCAAAAGTGATGCCAGTGGGTGGTATTTAGGTTTTATCTTTGGACACACAATTCATCTCTAGACCCCCAAGACTACCATCTCGCTTCCTTTATACTCTTCTCAACAGTAATAATAATTAAGGGGGAAAAAAAAAAAATAAAACAGTTGAAGATGGAAAATTTCTTCACCACAACAGAGGATGCCGCTAACGATTTCATAACGATTTTTTTTCTTGGCATTAGATTCAGCACAAGAACTACAACCAAAGATACGGCAATTCTAATCTGTAGAGTATCTTGCTACGGTTTAGTGAGCTTTGTGATACAACTGCTATACGTTTGCAGGAAATATGTAGATGAACAACAGGTAAGGTTAGAGTATTGTTTAATCAGGTTATAAATAAAGCCTCGAATGTCCCTGATAATGGATGCAAAAAAGCTAAGCCTTAGAACTATTCGTAGGTACAAACGACTACAATAGAAAAAAAAAAAAACAAAAAATTCAACTCAATGATTACTTCCACATCAAGAGATCATGAAGAACCCAAAGTATCTCCTTATGAAAAGTCACCAGAAATCATAACAGAATCGTGTTTCGATCCTGGAAAAACAAAACCAACCCTTGCTAGGGGTCTTAAAAGCAGACATTTGTCCTTGATTGCCCTTGGTGGTTCTATCGGTACATCGTTGTTCCTTGGTTCTGGTTTGATTTTGGCTGGTGCTGGTCCCGCTAGTTTCTTACTCGCATTCATCACCATGTCAGTCATTGTCTACATTGTCATGGAGTACTTTGCTTCGATTGTTCTTTTCCGTCCAATCCCAGGTAATGGTCCTATTGCGTTTGTTTCAGATTACCTTTCTCCTTCGTTTGGATTTGCTGTGGGTTACAACTACTGGTATTCATTCAGTATTCTTATTGCTGCTGAAGTCACTGCATCTGCTATGCTTATTAGATACTGGACTGATGCGGTACCAGTGGCAGCCTGGATCACTATTTTCCTCCTCATTATAATTGTTTTAAACTACTTGCCTGTTAATTTTTATGGTGAAACCGAATATTGTTTGGCTATGGTCAAAGTGGTGGTCATTGTTGTTTTGATAATTACTGGTTTGGTCATCATGCTTGGTGGTGCCCCAAGCCACGATAGATTGGGATTCAGATATTGGAAGCATGGATTGGCATTTAACGAACATTTAACTGGAGGCGCAACGGGAAGGTTCTTGGGATATTGGACTGCACTTATTAAATCAGGTTTTGCATTCATTTGTGGTCCAGAATTGATATCAACCGCTATTGGTGAAACTGTGGGTCCAAGACAAAACGGTACCAGAGCTGCTCGCCGTTTCATTTACAGATTGATCTTTTTCTACGTTGCTGGCTGTTTCACAATCGGCGTCATTGTTAGTTCTGACAACAAAAGATTATTTGGTCAAGGTTACGATGCCTCAGCTTCTCCATTTGTTATTGGTATCCAGAATGCAGGTATCCCGGTGTTAAACCACATCATTAATGCTGCTATTTTGACTTCTGCCACATCTGCTGGTAACTCGTTTTTGTATTCGAGTTCCAGAATGTTGTTCTCCATGGCCGAACGTGGCGAAGCTCCAAAGATATTCACCACAGTTAGCAAACATGGTGTGCCATACTATTCTGTCACCGTCTCGTCAGCCTTTGGTTTATTAGCTTACTTGAATGTTTCTACATCATCTGCCACTGTTTTCACCTGGTTATCTAATTTATCCACCATTTCTGGTTTCATTGGTTGGACGGCTGTTGGCTTTGCCTACTTGCGTTGGAGAAAAGCTGTCATTTTGAATGGTCTTACTGACCGACTTCCTTATACATCCAAGTTACTTCCTTATGGTGCTTATTTCACTATTGCTATCTTAATCATCATTACTATTACCAACGGTTACGCGGTCTTTTTTGAATTTAATGTGGGTGACTTCTTGGCTGCTTATATTACTTTACCAATAGTTGTAATTTTATACTTTGGCCATGCCATTTACTCCCGCGTCTATCTTGGTGAAACCAACTGGGTGGTTCCAATTGAAGATATTGACTTGATCACCCATTTAGATGAAATTGAACAAGAAGAACTTGATTATGTCGTCCCTGTTCCAAAGAACTTCTTGGAAAGGGTATGGTTCTGGGTTTGTTAGGACTGGTTGCAATACCTAGCAAAACAAATTTATAGTTTATTTGTAGTTCAAATAGATACGTCTATCATATGTTCGAGATATACTT
>JAKTVH010000472.1:0-12896 GCA_030557105.1 Candida frijolesensis | reverse complement strand
AAAAAAAATAACAAAAAAAAAAAAAAAAAAAAAAAAAGAATAAAAAATATTCAAATCATCGTTCTAACAATCATCCACTAACTAAACCACCACCGAAACCACCACAATGGGGAAAATATCGGTCAGTGAAACAAAGGGAAAACAACGTCATAACCCATTATTGAAGGATATCTCATCGCAAGGAGGTAACTTAAGAACCACTCCTAGATCATCATCCTCATCGACCAAGAAACAATCATCAAGAAAGAATAGAAAAGACAAAGATGATGAGGAGCAAGGAGAGGGCTTCTTAGACGCTTCTAGTTCAAGAAAGATATTACAATTAGCTAAAGAACAACAAGACGAACTCAAAGAAGAAGAAGAAAACGATGGTAGTTCTAGGCCAACCTTTGCTGAATCGTTCAAGAACCAAGAACAAGGCGAAGACGAAGAAGATGACGAGCAAGAATATTCAGATTTCGAAGTGGAGGAAGACGAAGAAGTGGAAGAGGTTGTATATGATGAGGAAGATATTGAAGTCGACGAAAAAGATGCAGAATTATTCAACAAGTATTTCCAATCCAACGGGGAATCCATGTCAGGTAATGGACCAACTATCAACCTAGCAGATAAAATCTTGGCCAAAATCCAGGAAAAGGAATCCCAACAGCAACAAGACGCAGAATCAGATAAACCCGTTGACGATGCCGTGTTGCTCCCACCAAAGGTCATCCTCGCTTATGAGAAAATCGGTCAAATATTATCCACATACACCCACGGTAAATTACCTAAATTATTCAAGATTTTACCTAGTTTGAAAAACTGGCAAGATGTGTTATACGTCACCAACCCGGAAAACTGGACTCCTCATGCCACCTACGAAGCCACCAAGCTTTTCGTATCCAATTTACAGGCCAACGAAGCGCAAAAGTTCATTGAAAAAGTGTTGTTGGAGAAATTCAGAACTTCTATCGAAGATTCCGATGACCATTCCTTGAACTACCACATATATCGTGCATTGAAGAAATCGCTATATAAACCAGGTGCATTCTTCAAGGGGTTCTTGTTGCCCTTGGTGGATGGGTATTGTAGTGTTCGTGAAGCTACCATTGCTGCTTCTGTATTGACAAAAGTTTCCGTTCCCGTGTTACACTCCTCCGTGACATTGACACAGTTATTACAGAGGGATTTCAGTCCTGCCACCACGGTGTTCATTAGGGTTTTGATTGAGAAGAAATACGCATTGCCATATCAGACTTTGGATGAGTTGGTGTTTTACTTTATGAGATTCAGAAATGCTGCACAGGAACACATGGACTTGGATAATGCGAGTAAGGAAAATGCTCCACAATTGCCAGTGGTCTGGCATAAGGCGTTCTTGGCATTTGCTCAACGTTATAAGAATGATATTACTGATGATCAAAGGGATTTCTTGTTGGAGACTGTAAGACAACGATTCCATCATTCCATTGGTCCAGAAATACGAAGAGAGTTATTGGCCGGTAAACCAAGACTAACAGAGAACGATGGTAAGCCACAGCAAGACGATGGTATTATGATAGATGCGTTTTAAGTAAGTTCAATTGAATAAAATAATCGATATTAATGTTTAGGATCTATTCTATAAATGTCTCTAGTCCTATTTATGCATGACCACTAACAGTGGTTCTCTTTCTGGCATCGTCACAAAGTTTATCGAAATCTGCAGCAAGTGCAAAATAACTTTGAACAGAGCCAATTATAGTTAATGCAACGGTACTTCCAATCCATAACCCATCCAATGAGCCTTTCCATGGAGAATAAAATGTCAAATAGATCGATAATGGGATACCAACAAGATAATAGGAAACCAAGTTAACGATACCCCCAATACGAGTAGCACCTTGACCACGCAAAGTACCGGCAGAGGTAGCATTCATGGAATCCGAAATTTGCATCAAAGCAATAAGCCACATAATGTCCAACACGGTATCTATAACATCCTTATCGTTGGAGAACAACTTGGCGATTTGCCATTGGAAAACCAACAATGCAAGACAATTCAACATGGAGATAACCAATCCAAAACATAAACTGACTTGCGTGGTGATTTTCGCAGCACTTGGTAATTCGGCACCCAAATAATTGGCAATTCTGGTAGAAGCAGCAATACCAACAGCGAATGGAACTTGATACGTTAAGGAAGCCATGGTGGTACCAACAGCTTGAGCAGCCAAAGCAGTGGTGCCAAGATATGATGCCATTAAAGTTAAAATTTCAAATGCTAAAAATTCAGCTTCCAACATGATTAAACCGGGAATGGCCAACAGAATCAATCTGCCCCATCCATGGAATGCATCTTTGAAACTAAATCCTCCCCAACAGTTCATCGGATGCAAACCAGTTGGAGTGTCTTCGGCTTTAACATAGAATAAGGTGAACAATACCAAACCAATAAACATGATCCAATAATTGATGGCCACGGCAATTGGTGCACCTAAATATCCGATATGGTTCACAAATACTATATTCATGACCAAATTCGAAGGAGCGGCAATTAACAAGACATAAGTGGATATGTGGAAAATACCTTGCGCTTGTAAGAAACGTTTACCACATTCGAATAAAATATAAGCAGGCATACCAAAGGCAACATATTCCAAGTATGCGGCAGATAATTTAGCAGTTTCCTTATCTGGTAAAATTAAACAGATCAAGTCGTATCCAAAGAAAATCCAAACGATTAAGATCGGTAACATAACCACAAAGATCAATGCTGTACATTTTTGCAAATATGAACCCACCAAGGAATATTTCTTAGCACCAAATGCTTGTGGACAGAGGGTATCCAATGCAGTAGCAATACCTTGAATGGTGGCATAGCCAGTGATATTGGCAGTCATGGCACCCATAGACACTGCAGCCAACTCAGTGGCACCTAAATGACCAACGGTGAAAACTGACACAGTGGATAAGGAATTTTGCAATAAGAAAGTAGCAACCAATGGTATGGATGATTTAACTAACGATTTCAATTCGAACGATGCGGTAGTAGTTGCGATATTTTTGTTAGCGATAGCATTTTCAAAGGCATCTCTGACCACTTCATCGTTGGTGTTATCTCCTTGAATGGTAATATGATGCGCTTTCAATAATTCACGTTCGTCTTCGACCAATTCATGCGCCACAACACTCAGTCTTCTTCTTGATGTTGTGCCTGCACTTGGTTTGTGTAGCTTGTTGCTTGTATTTGGTGGTAACAACGGTTGTGTTTCGTGTGGATGTGGCGGATGGACGGGTTCTTCATTTTCTTCATCGAAAACATCTGGTGGTGCATTAGATGGTGATGGGATAAAGTCAGAAGGTAAGTATAATCCTCCTTTACCTACTGAGCCATAAACCACGGATGCCTTCCTTTGAGTATTTGAATGAGTGAATTGATGACGTCTATCCTGATGAGATGACATGGTGATTTATTTATTAAGAGAAAATTGAAAAAAGTGAAAAAAAAAAAAAAAAGCAATAATTAAAATTGATAAAAATTTTGTTACTGTAATTTATAGCAAGAATGATAAAAAGCAGTAACTAATTAACCTGAAACGCATTTTTCTATTGTCAGAAAAAAAAAAAGAAAAGAAATTGCGACACATAGAACACTGTGTTGCATGCAAAGTATCGTTATAGGTAAGATTCCGCGACATGTATCTACAGAAATGCCGCTTTAGGATTCCGCCACACCTCATCTCTAATTTAATTAGTCTAATTAGCTATATGAGCTACAAACCAACCAATAAGCTATACTGTCATTTTCAACACATGGTAAGCAGACAATCCACCTGCTGATTCATTCCTCTATTCCAGTTACACACCTTCAAGATGCACTGTAATTGAATAGCCATTTAAACAGCATGACCACGTATCACGTGATATAGCCAATTTGAAGAATTTCCCGAATCTTACACTTCTAATATAATACATTATTACATGAAGCATATAACTAGATTATCCATAATTAGTAATAATTACCAGAGTGGAAGGAGAACTATCAATACAAGTGGATTTTCCCAGAGGATGTAATAAGTGGATAATATAACTAAGCAAGTCAAATAACTAGCAATCTAACTATACAACTAATATGATCAATACAATACTAAGAAATATGAGATAACATTACAATACGAATACAGTCGTAACTCCTACTATATAATTACAGTCTATACCATCATAATACTATATTCCCACCTACAATAGTACATCATAGGGCTATTGACAATATTGGATCCTTATACACTACTTTTACTACTGTTCGCTTGCGCTTCTATATCTGTAGAAATCAAATCAAATGCAGTATTTCCCGTGACAGTGGGGTTGAAAAAAATATTATCCCCTTATTTTATATCTCCTTTTTCCTTACACTCTTTTCATTAACCATTTCATCTCAAGAATGGCAAAATCAGCATTAGTAATAGTTGACTTACAAGAAGATTTTCTTCCACCAGAGGGGTCATTAGCAATAAAAGACGGTCGCACGATTGTTCCCTCGATCAACAAATTGCTCCAGGATTCGAAGTTTAATTGGTCACTAATAATTGCTACCCAAGACTGGCATCCTGCCAATCATATATCATTTGCTTCCCAACATAATGTAGCTCCCTATAGTGAACTAACGTTTCCGCATCCCAAGCGAGAAATCGACCCTACAACTAATGAAGTTAAAACTATGAAACAATTTGTTTGGCCGGATCATTGTGTGCAAAACACGAAGGGATCCACTCTTGAATCATCATTTAACAAAGCATTTGAAGTTGTTGACAAACCACTGGCAATTGTCAAAAAGGGATATTTAGAAGATAGAGAATATTATTCATGCTTCCAGGATTGTTGGGGTATCCATCATACAGAAATTGTCGATATTTTGAAGAAGGAAAAAATCACAGATGTGATGTTTGTCGGATTAGCCTATGATTTCTGTGTATTGAATTCCGCTATTGATTCTGCTAAAAACGGGTTTAACACGTATGTTTTCAAAGAATTCACAAAGAGTGTATATCCTGATAAGGAAAAGGATGCCGATAAATTGTACACCGATAATGGAGTGAAGATAGTGGAAGACGCTTCACTGTTTGCTTGATATCCCGAGTTTTGATAATAGTTGTTGACGCTTTTCGTTCACTAGCCAAATGTTGACCATTTCGTTGGTAGGTATATCGTCAAAATTAATAACTTGTTTGCCGTTATCTTTTTCATCGTCGACTTTTTGATCTCTCTTTAATTCTCGACTTCGTTTGGATTCAAAAAATAGTAATGGGTCGCTTGAAATTGTTTTCTCTCTATCTGTATCAGTCAAACAAAAATCGAGATCTATTTCACTTCCCATCTCATCGTAATATCCATAATACGAAAAGGAATTCTCGAGTCTTTTCTGTCGTTCATTCTCTTCGTCATAATCACTTTCACTTTTCTTCTTGTTCCTCCTATTCTGTTTCTTCTGTTCAATCAATATCTTAACATCTGGCAATTCTTTGGCTCTTCCGAAGTATCTATATCCTCTGTTTCCATCGTCTTTATCCACCAACAACACTCCTGTATTCGCCAAATCTTTCCCATACTTAATATAATCATTGCCTCGTAAATTATTCCGGATATGATATTCCCACGTCTTCTTCTCTTTAAACAATCCATTCAATTTATCATTAATTTCTCGTATTTCAAAATCACTCAAATTTTCATCATTGATTTTGGTCAAGTTGACTGAGATTTCAGAAAGAATGGTGGATCGCCATTTCTCTGCCTGGGGAAGCAGAGTCACTTTGTTGACATTCTTGGGACGGTTCTGTGGGTTTGAATCAAGGATCCCGAGTTCTTTGTCTTTTTGTAAATAATATTGATTGAGATTGGATTGGGCTTTCTCTTTGTTTCGTGACATGATTTGGAAATGTGTCCTTGTTAGAGGACGGTCGTGTTTGATGATGGTTGGGCAGGGCATTGATTCATATTTTTTTTTTTTGGTCGTGTGAAAATTTCAACATGGGGAAATGGACTTCGACAATGTGGTTTGAGTTTGAACCCTGCAAATTCAAATCATTCACCACACTCATTTCTACATTATGTACCTTGGCTTTTGAATGCCGTAAAAGAAAATTCAATTTTGATGAGCTACGAAGCAGGGTTGGACATGGCAAACACAATCAACGAGTGGGCCAAACTGAAATACGCAGAGAAACTTGCAAGCT
Source organism: Candida frijolesensis (assembly GCA_030557105.1). Lineage (NCBI taxonomy): Eukaryota > Fungi > Ascomycota > Pichiomycetes > Serinales > Debaryomycetaceae > Candida > Candida frijolesensis. The sequence continues at coordinate 6,705 of JAKTVH010000472.1, read as the reverse complement.
TTAGAATAATCTCCAACGCCAAACACCATCTTTATCTCGACAACCCACCAGAATTTGCAAAAGTACTTTATAAATTTATAGGTTATAGCAAGAAAGTGTAGCAGAAGTAGAAGTAATAGATTTTACGATTATACTTGTGTTGATTGCAAAAAAAGAAAATAGGGAAGATCACCGGAAAGCCGACAAACGCGGTATGAATGGTTATTCAGTTTCAGTACATCTTGAAAGTGCCCAGCTGGAATAGAAGAGATACTCTATGGGTCAATTATTCTCTTGCCATGTGTTGCAAATTACAAGAATACGCAGAGGAGACTTTGGCAACTTTGAGTAAAGGGTGCTTTTCCCAATACAGTAAGTTTAGTTTTACTATCAATTGTGTTAGGGTGACATCTTATAGTATCATACTTATTGAGAAATCCATCTACAATTTCACTTGAATAATTTACTGGCACTTGAATGCGATTTTATGTTTAAAATAAACCGTATCGCTTGTTTTAAATAGCAGGCGGCAATTCTTTCCCACTTTTTTTTTTTTGCAGATCCCTGTGCGAGATTAGTTGAAACTTTAAAAACTAAAGTACGAAAGGCACAGATAAGCACTAGTCGTGTCCGTTTTATTTTATTATATAACCTCAAACCTCAAACATCTCCACTCTGCCATCATTTCCTCTGGCTATTAATTACCAAGCAAATATGACCAAAGGGGTGGTTGCGGACATATGGAAATTCGATCGTCATAAAATACACCTTCACTTTGTGCCCCCTTCTTGTTTTCCTTTCCATTGTTTGCTCTTTGCTTGATCTTATGTTTCATGTTGAAATCCCCAAGGTGTTCTCCAATCGGCGAAGGGCATCCAGAACCCTCTTAATCATCTTAAAGAACAGTTTCAAATAAAGAACCAATGAAGAAAAGTGAGGCTCCATCGAAGGGTCCTTCTAAACGATTGGCTCTATTTTGGAGCATAATGCCAAGAATAAAGCGTACATAATCAGTCGTATTAAGTTCTGCCTAAGAGGCGTAGAGAGAAAGAGAGAGTTGGAGTACATCATCATTTCCTGTCGTATATACGGGGTTGCACCTTTCAGCCTCCTATGTTTTTATTTCATTTTGGTGGGCTGTAACTGGGAACATCAGTGGTATTTGTGTATAATTCCCAAAAGTAGGAAGCCATGGAAAACGGGGGGAAAGTCTTCCCTGCAACCAGCTTAAACCCACATAATGTTTCAAGATTGAATTGGTATGTAAGCGCGGTTGTTTCTTTGTTCGCTAGTCTTAAAAAACAAAGACAGAGATAGTTATAAATTCTGCAAGTAATAAACATTGTTAGTAGCAATGAGTATTCATTGGGATCAGCAATAGGTAAATAAATGAGCCCAGAAAATGAAAGAAGGAGGGTAAATCACTAAACCGTCGATCAATAATTGTTTATTTGATCACACGGTTACTAATCACTTTTGAGATGCTCATCTGATGTGGCACCAATGAGGTGGGTAAATTGTTACTGATGAGGAAGCAGTAGACGTTGAGATAAATCAAAATACAAGATGGCCACAAACCCATTCTAAGTTTTGCTGCAAAATGCATTGGCAAAAATAATAATCACTCGTTTTAAGACCACTCGAAATGTAAATAGTCTGCGAGTAGTATTTTTTTTTTTTTTTTGCTACTTTTTTGCATACATTTTCTTCGTTGAACCCTACAACGGATGCAGATCCTCGACACACAAATTCTTTTAGCGGAAGGTACAGAATACACAAACCTAATGGATTTGCCAAATTTAATCAAATTCATTTCAAAAATAGTATAGCACGAGCCGCCCCTTTCAATTTGTTTACCTTTTTCTTGGCTTTTATTTTTTATCTCACTATAATTTCACTAAAGTTTCACGCTAAAATGCAATCAACCTTAAAAAATAATTAAAACAAATTGCTGCGAAAGGAAATTACACCAATAGATCATCCAAACATAGCACATGCTCAATGCTCATGTTCTATCATCCTAGCCATCGCTTAAAAAGAATATAAATATGCCCAGAATTTTCTTCAAATGTGCAAAGTTTATTGTCTTTTCTTTTTCTCCAGTATCATTACCCTACTTCAATTGATTAGTTTACTTTTTCCGTTATGAAATTCACATCCATTTTTGTTGCTGCTGCTGTTATTGGTTCTACCCAAGCTTGTTTTCTCCCATTGATGAGTTGTTTCGGTGGCATGGGTAGTTCTGGTGGTTCCGGTTGGGGCAACTGGGGTAACTGGGGTGGTTCTTCTCAACCATGTGCCCCTTCAGTTCCAGCTCAACCATGTCAAACTGTCTCTACTCCAGCTCCATGTGCATACTAAATTGGTACTTTGGAGAGAATTGTTTGATAGCTATTGTTTAGAGTTATTCATATTTGTTTAGTTAAATCGATGTTACATTCCGATATATTCATTTGTAGTATTCTGCTCATAAGAATGATGACCTCATCGTTGATTACAGCGATCTCTAGGAGATCTTCGTCAGTACTGAAAAAAAAAAAAGAAAGAAAACCAAGCAACTCTAACCGTGTCTTCTCCTCTCCTTACAATATCTTTCTTTCTTTGCATTGACTCGCAACCACATGAGACAAATTTTAAAAACAATAGAATACATGAAACCCGTCGGCATAAGCTAGTATATATTTTTTTAAGTTTCACACTTGAATGCGAAATTACTTTTCTCTGTACCATCAAATATGGTTGCGAAAAAGAAAAGAAATCGCAAAATAGGACATAATCTATATTTTCAAACTAAATGAACATGCCAAAACCTTAATCAGCAGTACGGATCAAACACATTTAAGAAGATGCCTCTGAATTGATCGGATGTAAATCAGCCATGATCATTGCAACCTGTTCAACAATAAATACCCTTGCAGCAATCTCAATAACTTGCCAAGAAATCAAAAACAACCAAGGATAACAAAAAAGTAGTCTAGAAGGGGCAAAACTAAACACATATTACGAACCCTTATTGTTTCGATATCTTCATGAAACTCAAGCATGAAATATAAACAAAAATTAAACCCTTTCAAACGCAACCAATTTACTAAGTTTAGTAATTACCTCTTTTTTTTACCCTAAAAAGATGCAACTATGAGAAGGATAACTCCGAATTATTGGCAGAAAATATTGCAATTATAAATAGACAGGACAAGTTCATAGATATTCTTCTCTGTTGAATTCTTTTTCTATCTTCAAATAAAATCCAACCAATATTAAAACTAACATTCAAATCTAATTATGAAATTCTCAACTGTTTTTACTGCTGTCATTGTCGCTTCTGCTTCTGTCGAAGGTACTTTCCTTTTCGGTAAAGGTGGTTGGGGAGGAGCCGGGAATGGTGGTGTAGTTCAGCCTCCTCCATGTGACACTCCTGCTCCTGCACCACCTTGTGATACTCCTGCTCCAGAACCTCCTTGTGAAACTCCAGCTCCAGCTCCAGTTCCTTGCGAAGAAGGCACTTCTTCTTCTGGTGGTGGTTTCTCATCTGGTATTGGTGGAATCATTGGCAAGAAAATCCAATTTGTTAAAGGTTTATTAGGACATTAGTTATTTAGTCTTAGATAATTTTATTCAATTCATTAACGACATATTTACTTATTTCTTTCAATTTCTCTTTATGTATCGCCTTAATTCTAGCAAATTCCATGTCTATCTCTTGTTGCAATTGATTTCGTTTTTCTAATACATTGAATTCTAGCATCTTTAATTTGTTGACCAAACTCGATGTAAATAATTTCAAGCTTTCATTTATAGAAGATGTGGTGGCTGTCTCTGGAGTATTGGAGTTTACTTCTTCTTCTTTTTCTTCTTCTTTTCCTTTATCATTGTGCATGACTACTTCAGTCACTGTTGTTTCGTCTGGGGTGGGTAAGTTTTCTCGAGAAAATTCATGAGCTTTTTCATCATGCTTTGATGGTGACACCGCAATAATTGGTTCTGGTTCAATATCTCCAGGTGTACTTGAATTGCAAGATGAATCTTCAATTTTATCAAGGGTACTTTGAGAGACCACACTGCTCACTTCTGACACAACACGGCGTATCTTTCTTCCGCCCATGAATTGTCTCCTAGTCCTTCTTGCTGGTACATCATCCAAACTACCGTACAGAGAAAATTTTCTCTTTTTGAAGTTAATAATCAGTTCTAAATGGACTCTCTCTGAAATTGGCAGATCTTCAATTTGACTCAGGGGAACTTGTATTGTTGCATTGATTGAGATTTTCCGTTGCCTAACATTTCGCTTCAAATATACCACAAGCCAATTGTAGTGCTCGTGTCGGGTCACCTTGAGTTCGATACTAGTGTTCATTACTTCAATCTGCTGATTCATGACCGAAAACTTAGACATGTACTTATAGATCAGAACCTGGTCTGATCGCAATTTTCTTTCATCGTCACACTTGAATTTTAATCTGATTATGCGATCTGGTAATGCTCCAAAGCTACTCAAGGTCATCAAGTTCACATAGTAGGCACTCAATTTGTTTCTAGAATTTTGAAACCACATCACCAATAGATACCCATCCACTGGTTGGATGAATGCATTTGGACAATCTGGTATAAGTGCGTCTCTAGTTGACGCCGAGCATGGGATGAATCTTTTAAAGTTTGAATTGATTGACTGAATGTATGAAACGTAAGGCATTGTTAGGTTTGGCAAAAAAGTGGCCTCTAAATCCAAGCCCGCTAGTAGCTCTATAAGGTTTAGCTCTGTGGTTACATCATGGTTCAAACGTAAAATATTTCTAAATTTCTTGACATTGCCTGTGTTGTTTATCTTTTCCTTGATTAAATCACCAATACTCTTCTCATGCAGAAAATTCAACAATATCTTTGAACATAACCACGAAATGGTGGAGTTTCCATCCAAAGAGCAATCGATAAGTAGACAAAGAACTCTAATATCCTCCGTGTAAACAAATAATTTAATCAAAATGGGCCAAAATAGCTTAATCTCTGGATAGACCAACCTAATAAACCTGCTCAAGTATAAATTGATTAGAAACCATGAAAGATTATCGTGAAGATGTTGCTCATCTACAACAAATTCAAATAACTTCTCAATACAAACCCTAATTGTCCTCGTTATATATTCTGTGGAACTTTGAACCTCGGCGTTACCAATGTTGAGAAGCAACCCGTTCAATTTATTCATTTCCAATTTGTATACCGGGGGTGATGGTGATGAATCATTTTGAGCAAGTCGCAGGGTGAGACTTTCAAAGGAGGCAGTGAAATCGTCAATGATCATAGTTATTCTTTTATTCAAATAGTTAACAACAAAGGAAAGGCTGGTTTGTGGTGTTGTAAGATTAGTGTTGTCCAGTTTCAATTTTTTTACTCCCGTATGTAAGCAAAACTTTTTCTCGCAACTTTGCAACACACAACCGAACCCTGACAACCAGATCTTCCGAAAACCCCATCACAGATAGTCTTAATAAATAAAATCTTATATTAATATTTGCCAAAAAAAAAAAAAAAAAAGAACAAAGAATGTTTACATGACTGTAACTCTAAATCAAATTCAAACCTTTCAATACATCACAATTTGGAGTTGGGTAATTTTCTGCACGTTGCAATTTGTCTTCATCAACACTGAACCAGCCGTATGCATCCTCTATTAATTGATCCTTGTGAACTTGTTCCCTCGAGCATCTGGCTCTCTTATCTGATATAAATAGATTCTCCACTTTAGCATCATAGTTACGCAATTGTCTTTTGCTTTTGGATCCATGCTTTTGTTCAAATTTCTCATTCACGTAAAATGGAATGTTATGCTTTGGTGTGGTTCGCTGTATGCTATATTCTTGAGTTGGTATAAATGAATATTCTGGGGATGAATCGCTCGAGAAAATGGCCGACAATACTGGTACGATTAACAACAATAATATTGGCAACAATCCTTTTAATCCTTCGAGTAATGATGGCTGTTCTTCTTGTTGCCGTGCACTACTATTAGGTGAAGCTGCTCGTGGTCTTCTAGTTGATCGTCTATGTCTCATGAATGGGTCATTTGGACCTCCAAATGATTGGAAGGTAAAACCATTGCCTCCAAATGTAAAAGTGGGGCCCCTGGCAGCTCCACCGCCGAAGAACATATTAAACAAATCATCTTCAAATGGATTATGGCCACCACCGGCACTTGCAAATCCACTGGTTCCTCCAAATGGACTACTACTGAATCCACTGCCTGCACCGCCGCCTGCGGCCCCCATTCTTGAGGTTGGATCGGCACCTGTTTGGTCAAAAATGGTCTTCTTTTGTGGGTCACTCAATACCTCCCATGCTTTGTTCAATGACTTGAATGCCTCTGATGATCTTGGGTGTGGGTTCTTATCGGGATGACATTTGATGGCTAATTTCCTATACGATTTCTTGATTTCGCCCTCGTTAGCCGTTTTCTCGACAGATAATATCTCATAGAACTGATGAGGTTTATACGACAAGACTTTCAAAACAATCGTTTCCTGTTCCTTGGTGTATGAAGACATGGCGATGAGTTCTGATGATGTTTGGATGTGGAGAATTAAACTTCTAAAGGTGTCGACTGAATAAAAAGCAATATCCACAACTGAATAATTAATTAAATTGATAGAAGAAAAAAAAAAAAAAAACTGAAAAAAACTCACACGCTGTGCGGTTTGCATGTCGTATTACCTGAAAAAAAAAAAAAAAAAAAAC
>JAKTVH010000471.1:0-13098 GCA_030557105.1 Candida frijolesensis | reverse complement strand
GACATCCTTGCATTTGTTTAATGATTCAGATTTCAAACTTTGGAAGTACACAATGGTTTCATCCAAAGTATCATTGGTCAACTCTAAAATCTGTTTCTCTTGGGTGTTTGGAATACTGCTGGAAAGACCTTTAGCATTCAACATCAAATCATTAATGGCGGAGGTCAATCTTGAACTTGATAAAATAATATCGGAAAAATTAGATTCATCTTCATTTCTGTCTTCAGCAATGTATCCATTGAAGGTGGTGGCAAAGTCAGTTGCTGTATCAGAACAAATTTCAATGATCGACAACAAGTATTCTGGAGTCGCATTTAAGTTACCGGCCTGAATAGCGGTGGAAAATTCATGTTTGGTGTCCACGACACTCTTAATGTTGTTTTCCAAGAATATATCAATAAGGTTCTTGAATTTCTCAACATTCGAAAGCAAGATATGATCAATTTGGGCGTTAATTATATCGTCTTGATCTTCCTTTGTTCTATGCAACTCAGCAAGGGCATTATCTAACGATTCGTTGGTAATTTGCAACTCCATCTCAGTATCCTTCAATTTGTTTTGCAATTCTTCGGAATCTCCCAATGATCCCAATTTCAACTCCCTGTCTGCAAGTTGTTGTTTCAATTTATCTAATTCCGACTCATGTTTGGACATGATTGATGTGAGATTCAAGTTTTGTAATTTACCAGACTCTTGTGCTGACATATTTAACTCTCTAACTTCCGCTTCGAGTTTTTCAATATCTTGGTCCTTGCTAGATTTTAATCTATCTAAATCTAATCTTGCCCTATCTCTTTCCCTAATCAAATCTGCCAATTCAACATTCTTGGCTTTCAAATCTTTTTCGAGTTTTTCCTTCTTTAATATGGATTCCTGAGCAGAGCTGATTTTCTGTTGGATTTTCTTGAACTTGGCCAACAAGTTCAAATGTTCTTGACGCAATTGCGAGTACAATTTGGCAAGCGATTCGTACTTCTTGGTCCAGTTAGAAATTTGGTCATCCAAATTCTTAATCTGTTCATCTTTGGATGCAATTTGTTGAGTTGCCGTGCTATTGATTGCAGTCATCTCATTTTCCAAGCTCTTGACTCTGGAGTCATATTGTTGTAAAAGTTGTTGATCATTATCGTATTGGTTCTTGAACATTAACAAATCATGTTCCAATTCAGCAACTCTTCCTTGTTGTTGTTGGGTTTGTTGCATTTGAAGCGCTTGTTGTTCTTGCAAGAACCTTCTCTCTTGCTCTTGTTGCTGTTGCTCAAAGAGTCTTTGTTGTTCTTGTTGTTGTTGGAGCTGTTGTTGACGCTGCAATTCCAACTGCTGTTGGATTCGTTCTTGTTCCTGTTGTTGTGCATACAAGAAGCCAGTTTGTTGTGAAACCAATTGGTCAACAGGAGGTGGGTTAGGTGGAGGTGCAAAGTCCTGACTTGGTTGGGATGATAATTGTTGTGGCGTGACGCTACGGTCCTCACTACGATTGACCGAAACTGGTCTACTGATTTGCAGACCATCGTCATTAACAGTAACATTGGGGGCGCTATTTGGTAATCTGGGGATGGTTACCAAACTAGTCAAGAATTTGATGGCATGACAATCCGTGTAAAAATCTCTAAGCATGAAGTGTTGGGAATCGAAACGCTCAACCAAACTGGTTAATATTTCATCTTCCCCCAACTGTTGGTACATCGCTCTAAGCATCGAGATACAGAATTTATAGATCCCATACGATTCAGCGATCAACGGAACTAATGCGCTGACTTTACACAAATTGGTACGACTTTGGTTTATGGTTGCAAAAATAAGTTTCTGTAAATCATTAATCAGATCTTGCAAGTCCATTAATTGCAACAACGCTTCGTAACCTTCATTAGGGTCACTCACAGTTCTTAATGAGATATATTCTTCATACTCAAAAGTACCGTTAAACCCGGGATTATTACGATGGAAGTCCAATTTTTGAAGAATATACTTATCGTATTGGTTGATCAATCTTCCGTACGACGAGCCATGACTAGGGAAAACAGTTGCCAAAGAGGCAATGAAATCGCGATTTCTATAAGCATCTTTTAAAGTGTTTGGGTGGCCCTCTTGAACAACTTTGTGGATCATAATCAAGGCTTTGAACAATTGTACCTCATTGCTTTGCAATGGTTGGATCTTGACGGCATTCCAAAAGGCACGGGAATTCTTGTGGTCCCAAGTGTAGACGATACAAGCTCTGACATGTTTTCTTTTTGGAGGTACTTCGTCACTATTACAAGCTTTCTTAACACTTGTTTGCAAATCAACTTCGGCACGACTCATGGCAAGGGATACAGTCTAATTGACAAAAAATGATTTTGATATCCTCTATGGGAATGGTACAATTGAATTGGATTGGGTTGGGTTGGATACAATTAACCAGGAGGAAGTAGTGATAGAAGAAAAAGAGTAGGTGGGCAAAGTTCCGGAGGCATTGTTGGAAATCTCTTTTCTCTCTTTATTCCGAATCTGCTGAATGATAAACCGACGACGCATAAAAATTTGGGGCACCAGCCACGACCAACCGATCCTTTCCTTTCTTGGGCGGATTTTTCACTTTGTATTACCAATCATTTGTAAGTCAATATGATCTTGAAAAAATCAAGCTATTAGTATTAAACAACAGTCTTATATAAATATAAATACAAATACAAATACCCACCAAATACACAGACACAAACATATACATCTACTTGATGTAACAAGGAAAAAATCACTAGCAAAAGAAAAGAAACACCTCGTGTTCCTCTCTCTCTCTCTCTTTCTATAACATATTTCACAAACTGGTTTAGATTTAATTGCTTCTGTATCTAGTCTTGCCAAAGTCAAATGGAAGATACTTATATTTGATCATATGCTGTATTTGTCTTCTCATGGTCAAAGTGAACAATATGATAAAGTACATCACAAGAATTGGCCAGAAGACAGGAATATCAAAAATACTGAAAAACGTCAAAGCCAACGCAATTACAGTGGCTCTAACTGCATTATACCAGAATTTAAACTCAGGCAACCTTCTAATAAATGGTCTGAATTCTTCATCCTTGTCATCGTCATCGATATTGCTGACTCCGGCTTCTTCTTCTTCGAGTCCTTCTTCAATTGATTCATTCTTCAATTCTTGTTCCAAAGAAGGATCAAATTTCGGAGTTAAAAAGGCCAAGAACAAGTTCAATAAATAAATACCCAACGCATAACAGATGATATACCATCCTTGGGAAATCAAGATTCTTAATATGAATAACGCAAGTAAAACACCAAAGGTAATCCATCTTCCTGTGGTATGTGGCACGGACTCATCGACGTATTTGTGATAGGTGACCAATAGTCTGTTGAAAGTGGCAACAACTGGGTTGTCTGATGGAATCTCGAATGGCAAACTCATTTTCTCCCTGTCACTTGATTTCTATTGAGGTGTTGATAGAAAGGTATAGGATGGTGAAAATTCGTTGTTCTTTTTTGTTTTCTTAACCAAGAGCGAACTAAAAAGGAAAGAAAGAAAAAAAAAAATTCTCCCGTTGGTTGGGTTGGTTCTTTGCTAACAAACAAAAATGAACACAGTACGCGTAGTTTACAATTACAATTACACTAATGTAGATCATTGGAATTGATCTACTTCGTCGTTTTCTATGGTGATGGAAAATACGTATCATTATCTACATGACCTGTTCCCTATTTACACAATTAATACAACAACTCCCGCTATTAGTCTTGAGCTGCAAATACTTCCTTTGGTCTACCCACAAGTCTGACTCTTCTTCTATTTTCATCATAAACTCGTTGTATCACAAGATCCTTAGGTGCGTTCTTCACATCCTTAACTCTAACAACAGATCCAGGAACTTCATATGGCAATTCTTCTGGCAAGTATTGCAAATTGAGTACTCTTCTTTCCTTGGTTGAGAAGACACCCGGAGTGTTGATAAGTTCTTCTGCTTGTTTTCTATATTCTTTGTCAAGGGCTTTTTCTTCATATAGTTTAGCCAATTTTTCATTTATTTCTTTGTTCAATGCAACTGTTTCCTCCTCCGTTAAATTCTTGAATAAAGCACCATTGGTTTCCACACCAACAGCACTATCAATCTTGTTGATGAATTCTTTGGCTCCTTTTTGTAACTCGAGAAGTTGTTCTTTAGAAACTTCATTTCTTTTAACTTGCAAAGTCAAGTCAAAAAGTTTATTAAAAGTAGTTTGAATTCTAGCTTCCTTTAAGGTTTGTCCAACTAATTGCAATTGGTAAATATTGTACAATCTCTCGCTGGCATCTTCCAATTGTGCGTCTTCCAAATTCAATTCATAAACCGAATTCAATTTTTCTTTACATGATTCAATGAAAACTTGCTTATTTTCCAACTTAGTTTGTTTGATTTCATTTATTCTCTCCTGAGCCAAGGCTTCTTTTCTCGACATGCTATCTTCTTCCTTTTTTGCTTCAGTAGGGTTTTCAATAGGAACATAACCAAATCTTCTCAATCTTGGTGCAAAATGTGGTTTTGGCAATCTGACATCTTTGGTCAATGCAACCCCAACGTATTTTCTCATAGGATGGAAAGGATCAAGGTAAAATCTCACATAACCCGGTTCAGTAGCGAAGATCGTATGGTCAACACCAATGTTTGTATTTTCACCAGGGTGAATCACTGTACCTCTTTGTCTCATTATAATTTGACCTGGAGCAATGAAATGTCCTTCTTGCTTTTTAACACCCAATCTTTTACCTGGGGAATCTTTACGGTTGGTTCTGGAACCGGAAACTCTCTTTTTGGCTGTACGAATTTGGATAGATGAGTTAAGTGGGGATGCCGTCAAGTCAATGGACTTTCTCGTGTTGTTGAACAACCCCTTCAATAATGATGACATTGATGTGTTGGTTTTTTTGGTTATGAGGAAAGGAATAGATATGGAAATATCCACTTGTCAAGACTTTATCAGAGTGTATTCAATTGATGGTTATTATGGTAAAGACGAAAAATTTTCGTCTCTCATTTTACAACATAGACAGAAGAAAAAAAAAAAGTTAGTCGTGTGAGAATGGATTAAAGTTTTTATTTACCCGGATCTACACTAGAATGCACCAGAAAGCGATATTGTATTAGTTTTTGACTGGAAGCGTAGATATATATTCCTTTAAATCAAATTTAAACGATCAATAAGAAGTTGGATTTTGTCTTTCCATTCGTCAAAATATTCGGTCTCGCCCCAAAGTTCGCAACATTCACTTGTTTTGGGTTCAAGAACGCGTGCCAAAGCTTTAGAAGCCAATTGATTGATGCTCAACGATTCATCACCTTCTTTGACTTGGAATTTTTTAGATTTATATTCTTCGTTCCATTTTTCTTGAAAGCGTGTAACAAATTCCACAATTTGGCCCTTGATAGATTCATTTATTTGGTTATCATCAAATGTTGCATTTAACCACTTGATATCATCAAACATAATCACAAGAAATGCAGATAAGGTTGCTGGTTCACCTTCATCCAAATCGAGATAATTTACTGAGTTGTCGAGGGCAAACTCTAATGCACCTATCATATTATCGAGGGGGGATTCAGTTTTGGTGTCTCGCAATTCAGCCCAAAAGTCCAAACTCATATCGCTTTCGAAATATCCTGTACCCCACGCACCCATGATTTAATTCAAATGATGAAGGAATAGCAAATGACAGAAGAGGAAGAGTGGTAGACAAAAAAAGAAGAAGTATGATATGGGTAGATCTGTGCATTTTCGTCCACTCTAAAAAACAAACCTCGTAAGTGGTCAGTGTTTTGTGGTGGGTCGAGGGTCTAATATTCTTGGCAAATATTAGTTGTTCAACTAGTGGAGAATGTATTTCTATGAAAAATTATTTCAAGCGACTTACAGAAACATCACTGAGAAACTGACCTTCTTATGCTGGTCAATTTATCCCGTTTCTTGTTTACATTCCTTCTCCATTCTGACTTAATATAGTAACCAATCAACCCCGGAAATGGCGAAATCAATGTTAGTCACGTGATACGTGCTACACTCTGTTAATACTAAGAATAATTCCATTTCATTTCTAAAATAGTCAATGTATATTCATATTGCCAGGTATAGAACTTCACATTGAATTTAACTTTTCAATAAGGATTTGAATTTTACCTGTCCATTCTTCACTTTCTTCCCAGAGGTCACAAGTTTCGCTTGTTTTAGGGTCAAGAATACGATTTAAAGCCGTACTTGCCAATTGATTAACCGATAACGACTCACCTTTCACTTCATACTTCTTTGATTTGTATTCGTTGTTCCATTTATCTTGGTTACGCGTAACGAAATCCATGATTTGCAGCTTGAGATATCGACCTATTTCTCTATCGTCAAAAGTTTTATCTAACCAATCGTGATCATCAAATACAATTACAAGGAAACCCGATATTGTTACCGCATCACCATCTTCCATATCAAGATAAATTTCTGAATTTTCAAGTGCAAATGTGAACGCTTTTGTGATGGTATTAAGTGGTGCGACGTTGCTGGTGGCACGCAACTCGTCCCAGAAATCCATACTCAGATCACCTTGGAAATATCCCGAGCCCCAAACACCCATGATTTTAATTCCAGGGAAGTAAAGGTAAAAAAAGAAAGAGACGTAAGAAGAGGACAACGACAAAGTGCGGTGGTACTTCTGTTTATTTTGGTTGATCGTGATATTCCTGGTACAGAAATCGTGATGTGTGTGCGTGGGGGGGGGGGGAGAGGGCCCAATCTTCTTGGCATGTCATGAGATGCAAAGTCGTGCAAGTAGAACACTCCACTTCTAGGAGACGGTGTTACAAGAATTGATTTTGAAACATAGGCCAACTTGCGCTGGACTGACTGCAATTCTATGGCGATGCATCTAAACGTTTAAAGCAACTATGATCATGCCATACGCTTGTTTTTCTATTACCGTTTGTCACATATATGTATATAAACAGTCAAATCTTGTCTAAACTATCAACAAGATATTGAATCTTGTCTTTCCATTCTTTAAAAAGTCCAGTTTCTTCCCAAAGGTTAGAAGTCTCACTTATTTTGGGATCAACGACACACTGTAAAGCTTTGCTAGCCAATTGATTAATGTTTAAGGAATCACCACTTCCATGAACCAGGTATTTCTTATGTTTATATTCGTTGTTCCATTTCTCTTGAAAACGCGTTACAAACTTCATAACTTCACCTTTGGTATATTCATCCATTTCTTTATCTTTTTCCAACCAATTATTATTGTCAAACATTACAACGAAAAAGGCAGATATGATTACTGCCTCACCATCGTCCAGGTCGAAATAAGTTTCTGAATTCTTAAGAACAAACTGTAAGGCTTCTATGATATAATCAAGGGGAGATTGAGTCTCGGAGTCTCGCAATGTATCCCAAAAATCCAAGCTTATGTCATTCTCAAAATATCCTGTTCCCCAAGCACCCATAATTTAAGTTAAATAAACAATGGATACCAAATGACTGAAGGTGGAAATGAAACAGGAAAGGAGTAAAAATAAAAAAAAAGAATAATATTAACAAATGCGTGTATTTTCATTCTCCTTAATATTTCTTGTACGTCCTGAATGTTCTGTACCCAATATTCTTGGCACATACTCCAAATAAAATATCATCAACAATTCATTCTTCACTTATGATCTGTCACTTATTACTCACTTTACTTGTGAAGGTAAGTTTCCAAAACTTCAATAGCAAACAAATGATCTTCTTCTTGAGCCAATCCACTGATTGTCAAGGCACCAATCACAGAATCGAAATTGGCTAACTTCAAAGGAACACTACCCCCATGACTAGCATATTCGAACGAACTGACAAAATTTGCTTCCTCAATTGGTTTACCCTTAATTCTCAATTTTTGACCAATGTAAAAACTCGATTTGCCAAAGCGTAATACAGTGTTGGTTTTACGTTGCACCCATTTATCATTATCTATAGTAGTACCTTTCCCCACTGATGATTGAAATAATACGTGCCCATCAGACAAGGTAATGTTGATCAAGATTGCCTTGTTGGGGAATTTTTCAAGGGCCAATTCACGAGCTAAACTTCCTAAATCCCAAGCAGTTTTGGAATTGAACAGGGGGAATTGTAAATTCTCCTCCAATTGGTCAAGTTGTTGTAATGAATACGAATAGATTTCATGAAGCATCGTCAGTTGGGAATTGAATTGAATGGGTGTATCTTTTGGATATTTGGAAGGAGATAAGGGTGAATTCCTGTTTTTTTCAATTTTTTTTTGTCGACGGTTTCCTCGGGGTTATAAGTTCCTGAGCAAGATTTGGGGGCAGCAAACTGGAATTGGGGGAACAGCAAACTCTGGTGGGTTAACTATTGGGAAGGTTTGGGACACAATTACGGTGTATCGAAAAGATCTTAATTGGATTCCGTGATATGACGACAATGGTTTCTGAGATCCATTTGTACCTGCAGTGCTAACGCAAGTGAGACAGATCGGAAACATGATTAGAGGAAATTTGCACTAACATACAACTTACACTGCTAAGTCTGTGTTGCAAAAAATACACGTCTACCAAACCACAAGAGAATCCCTCAAAAAAACTTGCTTTGTTTTACAACACTTTTTCCTTCTTTCTTTTGTTTTTCATAATGATCGTATCAATCCATCATATATACATTCAGAATATGATAAATTATTTTTTTCCGGAATACAAGATCCTATTGTTGAAGTTTTATCCCATTAATAAACCAAGCGCCAAGATGGTAGATATTAGATCCAGTCAATAGAATTCATGCAGAAAACGAATTCATCTAGTTGCCAGTTCAATCCATCCATATAATTATCGTTTAATCAATAACTGGTGTATCTAAATCACTACAGCTTCTCAGATGAGTATTCTACCCACATAGATAACACATATTGAATTCGGATACTAACATGGCTTCCCTACAGTAGGAAAAGTGCCTAGTCACCACTTCTTCCCTTCCGTTTTCCATCTAGGGGCCCGTCCAAGGGCTTATTGAAGCTTACAATAAGAACGGCAAGCAACTGGAGCAAGGCTGGAGGGTTGACTACCCTCCAAAAGTCCCAAAAAAATTGGGCATTTGAGTCCACGCAGGAGAACCTCTGTCAAAATTTTTTTTTTGGTCACATATACAAATAGGGTCAAAACAGACGCTCTAAGTAATATAAACCTACCATTTGTCCTCTAGAATGAACGTCTGATTCAATGGCTTCAATGTGACACCAATACAGGACATATTGTGAAGATTTCGCACCCCTTGTGAAAAAGCTATACACATGGTTTGGGATGTGAGAGTATAGGTGAGCAAGGCTCAAGATACGATCCACCTCGACTACAGAAATATCCATATTTGCTGTTCCGTGGAATTTTCCTGTGGTCCATACCATCCCAGGTCAATCAACTACGTTCATGTGGGTTAATATGACCATTTCATTTCAATTCTAGTGTTGTTCGTCATTCGAAAAGTTGTCGTTCTACTTAGGATACGCAACAATAAATGGATCTCCTATTATCAATGGAAAGCCTTCTTTCGGTAGTTCTAGTCCCTCAAGCTTTTAGTAAAAAACCGGCCACGAATATGAAGCCAGGTCTTCAATGATCCTGTTTACTTCAAGTTGAAGTTTAATTATAAATAGCAGGTTATTTTTCCCCTCCTCAAATTTGTGGTCCACTTACCCCAGCTGCTATTTTTAACTTTTTCCCCTTTGGACCTGCGAAACATGACATCACAGGAGCCACTAACCATACGCCATTGTAGAAACTTTAAACAATATCTCGTAAGTTAATGTGCAACACCTTTTGTTTTGTCCAGCTGCAAAAAAAGAATAACATTCTAATTTGAAATAACATGACCATATTGATGGTGATCTTGCAAACTATTACTACCTAAATCTTGGACTATTTATCAAGTTTTTTCTTGGCTGTAACTAATTTTAGCAGCGGTTGAAAGGTATCCCTTGGGTTTATCTGCCAACCCATAGCCGTGTGTACATTCAAAAGTAATGAAGCGGTGCCAATTATAAATAAAATGGTATCTACCCTCCAGCACCATCTTTTAACTATTTCTTATTCTCTTCTTTCTCCTCTTTCTCTATACATCAACAACGATGATTTTATTCTTATACTTGCTTACTTTGATTAACTATTGTTTTTCAGTATCAATAACTGCAATTCCAGAAGTATCCATTTTCACTCTTAACCCAACACCATTCCCGTATACACCTGAAACACCTTGTACTATCAGTGTCCAACATGGTGATTACACACAATATAACTATACATTGGATCCTTGCCCAACTTACAGTGTTGGTGTTCCCGATGGTTGTGCAAATAAAACTTCAACAATTTGCCCACCAGTCGACCACTGCACGTGGATGAATATTGATGGATATTCAAGTTTGAGTTGCTATAATTCTGACTGTTTCACTTGGGGCGCTTCTGGGGCTCCATGGAGATACATTTGTACTGGTACTTGGGATAATTCAGCTAGCGAGGGTGGATCTAAATGTGTTAAAACTATCAGAACTTCGGCAGTGATTACCACCTACTATGAAACTATTGTTACTGGTGATTGTTCTCCTTCAATTCCTTCAGGTTGTGGAACCACGACAACATTGATTTCGGGTACTGCTCACACCTACACCACTTGTGAACCGTCTGTTACGCCACCTCCAGGTTGCAGTTTTACGTCAGTGTTAGATATACACAAGACCGTATTGACTTGCTCCACTGGTTGCTCCAAAGTGTTTTCATATGAAGGTAGTACGACTACTGTCAACTTTGAAGAATGTCCAACCGGAGAAATTAGACCTCCTCCAGGATACTATTCAGTTCCACTACCAGCTGGTTGTACTTCCTATTCTGGGGAAACATATTGTCCAGATCACTGTATTACCTTTATCAATTATTCTGATTATTATTCATCGATCTATCTTGTCACTGAAACAACATGTGATGGTAGAACTACTTGTGAATTTGTAACATCTGCTGCAACTCCAACATTCGATTGTTTACCAGTAATTACACCTCCACACAATAGTGATGCTTGTACTAAGACATTTACATCTGATGGTCAAACAACTTCTGTTACGTTATCTCCTTGTCCACTGGGCGAAATAACCCCACCTCCAAATTTCCCAGCCGAGATTATTGGTTGCACTACTTATAATGGCGATTACTTCTGTCCTGAAAATTGCTACTATTACCCTACTTCTTGGACCTATTATAATAGTATTATCACTGCACTCATTACTTCCTGTGACACAAGTGGTTGTGAAATTGTGACGACTGGTAGCCATGCAAGTTACAGTTGCCCTACAACACCGCCTCGAACACTCTACTGAGACATTACCACAACCCTATGTAGTTTGATATTTTGAAGCTATGGAATTTATTAAATAAAAATCAAATAAAATATGTTTAGTTAAATTCAATATATGGTTCTTTCATGTAAGAAAACTCACAGCATTACAATCCAGCCAAGGTAATAACCACTGAAATAATCTTTATCTTCCACATCTGACGAAATATGTGGGGAGAATAACCACAATCATAACCAAGCAATAGCCTTTAGCATATTACCGTGCATAGTTCAATGTTCGAGCACAATGTTACGTCATAATCAAATGGTGACTTACCGCAGCCAAGACTAAAGTTGCAATTCTATTTTGTTTTTTTTTCTTGGTTCCAGACTCTATTCTTGCGAAACTTATATATTCACAATGCAAAAACAACCATACAAACCACGACAGGCTGAGCCAAGCATTCCAATTTGGCCTTATAGAGGAGCTGACCCCCCAAACTAACGTAGCTGAAAATTCTTGGAACAGCAACTTCAATTTCAACTTCCACTCACCGATGGGGGATGCCATTTGTCAGATATCAGCATAAAAGTAAGAGTGGAACCGAGTGAATTATATCTAGAAATGGCCAGTCTTCATCTCCATTTATCACACTGATATATTATCCTCGTTGTTGTAAATATATAGCTAGGTTGGATTTTCCCTAGACCCCACAAATGTAGAGCTTCTCCAACTACATAATCTCCCCGATCTCCAAGGATACGTCTCCAACCACCACAATAGCAACCAATTTTTCTTAGCCATAGATATTGCATTTCCTTTCGCAGTATGATATCCACCCACAGTTCACCATTCTGGAGTAAAGAAGAATGCGCTCATTTTTCTTAGCCTTACCCTTTGGTAAAGATTGTGGGGTTGATTGGAACAATCCCCTGATGTAGATTCGTTCTTGAAATTGTATATAAAGGACATCAATTCCTGCAAAACAAGGCATAACTTTATCTTTGTTCAAATAGTTCCCTTGTCAGTTTCTATTGTTCTTTCTTCATCAAAATGTCAGAAAAAGCATCACCACCACAAGATACATCCTCATCCAAAGGATCCGACTTTGAAAGTGACATCAGGGAATCAGAAATTGATTACACCAATGTATTAACCAAACACAGCCAACAAGAAGTTATGGAAATGGGCAAACTTTACGCTCAAGAGCATGGACTTGACCAAGAATTATTCTCCAGGGCAGCAGCTGTGGCCCAATTTCCCACCCGTTACCAATCGATGAATTTCCTAAGCGTTGACGAACGGGAAGCATTGGATCAGGAATCCAAACATCGTTGGCGTCTTTCCAAAAAATTATACGAAGTTGTTGCTGCTGGTGCTGTGTCTGCTGCGGTTCAAGGATGTGATCAAGTGGTTATCAACGGAGCCACGTTATTTTATCCTGATGCATTTGGAATCACCACGATGAAGAACGGCGACTTGATACAAGGGTTGGTAAATGGAGCACCATATTTATGTGCATCGTGTATCGCATGTTGGATGACCGATTGGTGTAACCAGAGAGTTGGTAGAAGATGGGTCATATTCTGGACATGTGTTATATCTGCAGCAACTTGTATCTGGCAAGGGTTTGTTAATAATTGGTGGCATTTGTTCATTGCTAGGTTTATGTTGGGCTTTGGTATCGGGATCAAATCAGCCACCGTGCCTCCATATGCTGCTGAATGTGCACCAAAACAAATCCGGGGATCGTTGG
Organism: Candida frijolesensis; assembly: GCA_030557105.1. Taxonomy (NCBI): domain Eukaryota; kingdom Fungi; phylum Ascomycota; class Pichiomycetes; order Serinales; family Debaryomycetaceae; genus Candida; species Candida frijolesensis. The sequence goes on along the minus strand of JAKTVH010000471.1, from coordinate 34 downwards.
TCATGTTGTGGCAATTCTTCACTGCGGTTGGGAT